>LPNX010552248.1:6754-24917 GCA_001517045.1 Pseudotsuga menziesii | reverse complement strand
GAATCAGGTTAGTCGAGTCAATGGAGCCTGCGATGAAGCTGCGCTGCCCATGGAAGAGGAATCTGTCGTCAAGCCTGAAGGCAACCTCTAGTCTTTTTCGGTTTGGTTTTAATTGAATGTTTTTCTGCAAATTTTTGTGTAATCAGTATATCCGGGCTTATACAACCCGAGGCTTAAAATGTCTAGAACAGTCTTATAGGGAAGTATTTTGGAAACCACAGTGGATTATGCCCTGGTGCTGCAACTCTGTTTTGCTCAGATACTCAGGTTTTGCAAGAATGTAATGAATGGCTGTGCACAGCCACCTTTTATATATATTTCCTTTTTAGTTTCTGTAAAAAATATATATATATATATATATATTTTAAGCAAGTTTAAAATATCTTTATCTTTTTGTATGAAGTTATTGCCACATTTTTTTCTTGAGATCTTATATATATACATACATATATATATAATCTTTTATTATAATCTTTTATTGAATTGGTTTTTAGCTTTAAATTCCTTAATTTGTGTAATTATTTTTTTATTATTATTTTCTAATTTTTTAGTTACAATTTTTAAATTATAATCTTTTACTAAACTCTTAGTTAAAATATTCATAATTTCTATATATAAATTTCTTTAATAATACTTTTATTCTAATAATGATATCAATATATCATTTCACTTGCCTTCTCCCTTGATTGCAACATTCATATCCCACTTTATCTTTATCCCACTTTATCTTTTAAATAATAAATTGTATGAATAATATAAATTTATATTTTATTAAAATCTTAATTATATATACATTCATGTTAAAATATTCATAATTTCTATTTAAAAATTACTCTAATTTAATAAAAATATTAATATAGATCACTTCACTTACTTCTCCAAGGATCTTGGAACATCCACGTTCCACATCATCTCTACAAATTGTGTAAGTAATATCGTTATATTTTAACTTTTTTATGATGATTTATTTAATGTCTTGTGTGATAACTAGGTATATTCAAATCTTAGTAGATTGATTGAGATATATCACATGGGAGGAGGATAGTATTAGAGTCTCAATGGACTTTAACTTCTTTTTACAAGGTGACATGCTATATGTACTATATATCTTTATGAAGGCACGATTGATTGATTGAATATTGCTTAGAGATTCTAGGTTTAGCATCTCTATGAATTGTGTAAATAATATTGTTATATTTCAATCTTTTATGATTTTTTTTATGTTTTGTGTGATAATTAGGTATATTCAAACTTTAGTAGATTGATTGAGATATATCATATGGGCGAGGCGGATATTAGAGTATGAATCAACTTTAATTTTTTTTTGCATATAATTTACAATATAATTTATTTCTTAGGTTTACTTAATTTTCATTTTTTTTTCAGGTGGAAAAAGCATTTTCCTGCCATTTCGAAGGAATTAAGGAAAGCTCGTGTACATGTACGAAAAATCTTCACAAACTTCTCCACTTTCATGGATGGTAGGTCAAACAACCGTCACTTGGACATCCAAGCCAAAATATGTCTCAACGGAATTGAACTTGGGTGGATGGAATGAAATCCATCTATCCCCATCAACAAATCATCATATCCTTAACACTCAATTCTCATCCCTAATAAATGTAGCAATCAATATTCACTTTTTCCATGAAATCAATTTTATGCTCTTTCTTCTTGAAAATGATATTTGATAGTGGAATGTTTCAATTTGCATCATAAATTTTAGATTCCATATGCCAAAGGGTCAATTATTTTGGTGAAAGAATTACTAGATCAAAGGATATATGAAAAAAATTGTGAGTGACCAAAACGTTGTTTCTAATATGACGAAGGCCTCGATCATAACATAACTCTAATATCAATCAAATGAACAAACGTAATTTACCATAGAATAACTAACATATGTAGGGCAACATGACAACATCCATAAAGGACAAAAAATCTAAATAATTCAATAAAATGTGAATAAATAATATGCTAATACAATGCCATGTGACATCGTACTTATATCATTGACTAGTGACAATGATTGATAGGCCACACGATTAATTAAGTTGTTTCGTGCTTTATTTATTTTTATTATCATTAAATATTTAATATTTATTGATTGATTGAGAAGGGGTAGCTTGAGTAGTTGAGTGACTTAAGCTTCATGTAGTAGATCTTGGGGTTGATCTCATGGACTAGTTGCTTGTGTTGCATGCTTCACTTGATGTCCTTTTCAAGTCAAACATTAGAAGAGATGGGTTTGTACAAGGTACTATATGTGAAATGTGGGAATTGTTTGAGAATCTCTCTACAAGGTTTTCCTTGAAAATAACCCAAGGGTCTATTTCAACCAATTGTTGTTAATAGTATTGGGTATATAACTATTTTTTGTGGCAATAGGTACCTAATTCAAATTCTCCTAAGTTAAGCAATGATAATACACAATAATATACATTACAATTTGTGTATTTGTATGTATGCACAGCGTGTGCCTTGTTGTGAGTTATATGCATTCACATTCTTAGATAAACCCTTTATAATCATTTCGGCTAAATATAATGAACAAGTCAATTTCATTTGAATAATGAACCAATCAATTTGATTTGAACTTTCATACTTTACTTATTATTGTATTCCAACTTGCCTCATCTTACTTATATTCCTTTCGTTCTCGGGATAAGTATAAAAAAATGTTTATTGTATGGTTTTGGTCTCTTCTTATTAGCCTTAGCCTCAACCTAGTCACTGATAATGGAAGAAAAATATATATATATAAAAGGAAGAAACATTATTTTTTTGTTTTTTCAACGAAATCGATATGTAGAAAAAAAGACAACAATTTAAATGTTTGAATATATCAATATATACGAAAACAATATTATTGTAATATAAAGTTTTTTCAGTCGAAAAGACCATTCCTTGGTATTCAATGAATCAAAGGAACCTTTTACATCTTTAGACAATACAGTTATGCCACCCGGGACAGTACAAATAAACAGGTAATAAATCCTATCCAATCATACATATGACACAAAAAGATACAAAAAAAGATACCCGCAAAAATTACAGAGGTACCCAAAGCACCTAGAAATCACTACAATAATCATATAAAGTAAAAAGGAAGCTACATACTTTTTTTTCGATGACATTGACCGCATGGTAGTAACCTTCTTGTCTGTCGCTGAATGCGGAAGCTAAAGAATCGTAACAAAATTTGGAACGGAATAATTTATGCAACCCCAAAATTTTGTGGTAATTATTATTGCAAGTGTCACTTCAACAACTTTGAAGCACCTTTAATAATGGATATGACGTAATCTTGATGATGCAATTGCACCTTTAATAATGGGTATGAGATAATCTTGATGATGCAATTGCTTTAACTATGAGTATGATGTAGCACATGTGATGCAATTGTTAAACCGAGGGCCTCCAGGCTCCCATTGCCATGAAAATACTAATAAATACTTATTGCCTTCCATGTCAATGGAACAATACACATACATACTTGAACCATGAGCATAGTATATTTCAATGGTGAGCATAGTACATTAAGAGTTATAATTGTTGGCATTAATTATAACCAACCTCTCACCGTTGTGTTTATATCAGATCATGTTAATTTTTTAAGTAGTTTATTGTCAATAATGGATTATAATATGAATAATGAAATATATCTAGTTTTGTGTTTTTTGTGTCCGTATGTTGCTACATAACATGAAGTGGAGTTTTGTGAAATTCATCAAGAACTTAAAGCTTTTGAATGTCTTCAGTGTGATGTATTTAGTGTTGATACACATACAAATGAAGAAAGTCTAGTTGATATTCTAACAAATGAAGAAGAATGAAGAAAGTCTAGTTGATATACAAATGAAGAAAGCCATCAAATGCTTTGATGTTGTTGGTGGAAGAATGAAGCCAAAGAACCCTGAAAATTGCAGATTTGAAGAGTCCATGAAAACAATGCAGCTAAAGAAGAAAGTGAAAATGAAGAAGCCAAAGCACAATTGGTTCGAAGTTTGACGTTGACAAAGATTGAAAGACACAAACTGTTAAGTTTTTCAGTTAGACACGTTTTTTAACAATTTTTAAATTTTGCAAACCTAGACCAGTAAGCACTTGAATTAAAAATGCGCATCTAAATGTTTTGTTGTAATCCCATAAAGGCATAAGTAAATCATGTTAGTAAAATGCTTAGATTGTACATTTAGGCAGTTAGTGTTCTTGTAAATTATATTAATGTAGACGAGTGGGCAGTTAAATTAAAAATATGTATCTAAATGTTTTGTTGTAAACCCATAAAGACATAACTGAATCATGTTAATAAAATGCTTAGGCTGTTAGTGTTTTTGTAAATTCTATAATTGATGAAAAAGAGTATGGTTGTAATTGAGGGGAGATTGTTGACATTAATTACAACCAATTGAGGGGAGATTGTTGACATTGTTGACATTAATTACAACCAGCCTCGTTTATATCACATCATATCAATTTAGTAAGTGGTTTATTTATCCGAATGTTTTGTTGTGCATATGGAAATTTAATATGCGAGATGTATCCATGTAAGGAGAAACTTGCTGAGGAAGCATCTATAGAAGGCACCCTTTCCCACGTTGTAGAAGTGTCTAGAGAAGAGGAGTTTTGTATATCAGGAGATAAGGGAAAATACAATTCGTGTAATCTATATTCATAATGAAATATATCAACTTTTGTTGTTGTGTATATAATTATTATTATTGTTCCAATTTTGCTTTTAATTTCCAATTTTGAAGGTTAAACCAATCCTAAGTTGGAGCCCAGTCATGTTTCAGCTCTTTTAATAATAATTCAAAGTATTGCTTTATAATTTAGTAGGAAGATATTGTTATGTGTAAAGTTATAGGAAATTTGTAAAGGATATTCACTTAAATAAAATAAAAATTAAATTATATTGATTTCATCTTAAATTTAATATATCAAACATGAAGATAGATTAAATATCTAGATGTGTATTTTTTTCTAAATATATAAAAGAAATTAAGATAAAAAATTTAAACCTCTAAAAACTAGATCTATTTGGGTACTTCATAATCCATATTTAAGATAAATTTATATTAGAAATTAAATAATATGATTATAATTACATAACATTAATTATCACATTTAAAATAAGCAAAATTAATGAGTGTTTATTGAAATAATTATATTTATAATATATATTCAAAAACCTTGTGGTTAGATGTTGGTTAAATGTTATTAATGTAAGTCTTAGTGTTGAAGTTTAATTGTTAAATAACCTTCATTTACCATTTTTACAAGTCAAAATACTGTCATTTCATAAAATTAAATCTTATTAATAAAATATGAATTTTAATTTCATTCATCCTTCATCATTTTGAAATACATTTTTATTTTTACATATCATTAATGTCTATATCCCAAAACCATATATATAATTCATATGACACATAATTTCAAAAAACTAAAACCATTTGTAAACCGCTCTTTATAGCAAAAGCTTAAAGACATGAACATTTTATTTTTTACATATTTGCTATTTAGTACAATGTGATAATTACCGTATCTTTTACAAGGGAAAAAATTACCTTAGTTTTTTTGTAAAGTTTTTTCAATAAAAATTTAGTAATGGTAATGGATAGCTTTGTATGGTATTGGACATTAAAAGTTTTTTTTGGGTAAATTGTAATGAAGTAAGTAAAGGAATAAGTTAAAATTATTAATTGGTTGGAATGTATAGTTTTATTTAATTGTTATAAACTTAGGTTATGCAATTTTGATTTTAAGATTTTTAAGATTTACAAAAAGTAATAAATCTGAATTGGGAAATTCATAAAAAGTAATAAATTCGTAATAAATCTTGCGGAAATTCATTATCGTGATATTGGGAAATTGAGTGGTGATAAGAGATAAAGGACCTCTAAATTGCAATATTCTATCTAAATAAATAAATAGAGTTTTAATATAAATAGGTTTATTTAATAATTTATGGACAAGTAATAAGTATTCTGCAATATAGCATTGAATGTTGCGTTGAATGTTGCGGTCAGTATTTTGTTAGAGAAAAACACTCATCACAACATTTAAAGTTACAGTGCGAGGTGCTTATTGCTTCCCATAACTTGTATACTTAATTGAATAAATAATATAAACATTTATTGCAAGTAATTTGAGTACATATACACTATAGTTTTTTATGATGTAATATAGGGATATTGAAATGGAGTTCGCTTAATGTTTTATCTTTTCGTTCTTTTTTATGGGATATAGTGATACACTATTTGTTGAAATGCCAATTTTTCAATTTATTTAAATTTTATATTTTATAGCAAAAAGAGATTTAGTTGTTGAAATGCCAATTTTTCAATTTATTTAAATTTTATATTTTATAGCAAAAAGAGATTTAGTTTTTGTGAACGACGATGAAACATTGAAATACTGAGTACATACACTTACAAAAATACCAGACAACAATAGGCTTGTTTTTTTTACATGCTAAAATCCAACAAATGAGATATACATATCTTAATAGTAAGATAGATGATGACTTAAACATATTTTTATACCATTTTTGTTTTTCATTATAAAATATATTTTAGTTCTTTTAACAAATTTTATAATAGTTATGTTTGAATTTCTCACACTTTTATAAAATTAATTTGAGTATCTTTAACGAACTTTATATAAAATTAATTTGAATATCTTTAACAAACTTTATATAAAATTAAATTGAGTATCTTTAACAAAGTTTATACTAGCTATGTATTAATTTTTCAACCAAAAGTATATGAAAAATACTTTTCACTTGGAAGTAATTGCCAAGTTTTATTAACCATTTTTATAATAATTATTTGAGTATCTTTAACAAACATTATAATAACTATGTTTTAATTTCTCAACGAAAGGTATATGAAAAATACTTTTCAGTTGGAAGTAATTACCAAGTTTTATTAACCATTTTTATAATAATTATTTTCCAATCTCAATATTTTTAAAGTGAATAAAAATTATTGGTGAACCGCTCTTCACTAAAAAATAATAAAAATGATTTTTTAAATCAAACAAAAATATAAGAAATATGATTTGTGAAAATAAGTCTAACCATATTTATATTATATATTCATGAAAATTATTTAATTATTTAAATTTAAATTATTAATTACTAAATTGATTTTTAATATTTCAAATTATTGTTTTTAAATTTTAAATATATTATTATTTTATTTAAAATTATTAAGAAAAATTATTATAAAAATATTGATGAATAAATTTTTTTACTTTATAAAATCATTTAATATTCTTTTATTAAATATTAATCATTTTTAAAAGCCATGAGGTATAGGTTAGTTGGTTTGTGTGGAGATGGTGCTCCAAAAACACTCGATATTCACTTAGTGAAACCATGTTATAAGGTATTAGTTCATGGCATATTAAAAAATACCCTTAATTTCATGAGATATTGATAATTACTTAAAAAAAATATTGTTGAGCCCCCTCCCAATACATATTTGGCATTAAAATATTCTTTATTTTGACAATATATTCCTTATTTTTATTAGAAACCCCTTTTTATACCACCCCAATACCTATAAAACCCCCACACCCTATTCCTTGCCCCCGATACCTACAATATATTGAACTTATTTTTAATAATTAAAAACCCACTTTATGAATCAACATCATAAGATATTGCTCATGAAGGTGAATCCCTCATGTCCAAAAGGTGATCTATCCAAATTTAGATTGACCTATATATACCCATCATTTAGATGTGAGTAAACTTCTTAAATTTAAAAAAAAGATATTTTAAAAATATTACTTTCAAAATAACTTTTTCTTTATAAAAATATTCATTAATAATACAAAATAAATTTTATTTATTTATTTATACATAAAAATTATATAATACTCTTCTTAATCTCAATGAAATTAATTGAAAACTTCAAATTTAATCAGGACACACATTCATTGATATTAGTTACATATACATTAAAAATACATTCATTAACAGAAGAAAGTGAAGACATCTTGCTGCTTAAATAAAGGTATAAAAATAAAAATTATATAATACTCTTCTCAATCTCAATGAAAATTGAAAACTTGAAATTTAATTAGGACACACATTCATTGATATTAGTTACAACATATTAAAAATACATTCATTAACAGAAGAAAGTGAAGACATCTTACCTCCACCTACCATGATTGTAGATTTTGATTTTGTTTTTTATTTTATTTTATTTTATATTTTTTTTGCTGGTTTGGGAGTGAACATTTTTTAAATAAAATATTGGAAAAGAAATCTGTGTTATCATTATCATTATAAAATATTTAACAATTCAATAAGTTTAAATTAATGTCACAATTTAACAAGCTGTAATCAACATCAATAATAATAATAATAATAGTTTATTGCGACTATATACATTGCCCCGCCGGTACCATTTCCAGGCACCAGCGACTATACAAACGCTGCAGAATCTTGATTGTCCAGCTCGCTGCACAGATACCAAACTTCATCGGGAGCAAGGGGTCGACGCTGGACGGTATGGTGGCCACAGTATATCTGATCGGGCCCAGCATGGACTACATGACCGACAGTATATCTGATCGGGCTACAGGACCGAGCCGACCGACAGTATATCTAATCTGGAGCACAGGGCTGATGGTATGGATTTATGAATTTTCATAAAACTAAATGGGAAACAAAGTCGATTAAGGTCACAATTTAATTTAACGAGGGGTGACCGACACAAGCCATAATAATAAAATAATATTAGTGTAGACAAAGTCGTTGGCCTTTCACTTACAGAGCAATCATAATATAATAGTGCACAGAGCTGAAAGCATATTACGACCATATAAGGTACCGCCCATTTCGGTACAAATTGACTATATATATAATATCACATGAGGGGGCAGCTGAAATTCTGTTTGTCTTCGCTGCATGCATACCAAACTTCATCGGGAGGAAAGGGTCGACGGTATGGTACTGGGCACGGTATCTCTGACATGGCCCAGCATGGATCATGGGGTTGACGGTATATCTGATTTGGAGCATAGGAAGGTTGAATATAGTATGGCGAAAAATCCCAGCACGGAGAACAGCACTTTGCTTGTAAGCATAAACAAGCCCAGCATGGAGGAATGCAGTTTCTCTCGCACGCCGGACAACATTTCGGTGACTCGAACTCGTGACCACATTTCACACATTTCGGCTTCGGAGGATCAGACTTTGCAGGCTTCTGAACCTTCTCATCCTGCTTTGGCTTCTCGATCTTCTCCGGCTTTGGCACGGGCCCGAATGAAATCAATTGAGCGCATCTGAATTTCCTTTTAAGCAATTCGGTCATGCAAGCGGGATCCGCGTCTCCGATAACAGTCAGAGTGCTCTCCTTCATATTGATGGTCAGGGAATCAATTCCTAATACCAAAATCAAATTAAATCGACACTATAATCTTCAGCAGAATCCAGGTATACATTTATTCAAGCAGGATTCATTAACAACACCAAGATCAAATTAAACAAAACAAGATATAAACAAAGATTAAATAAAGGTGTGCTCAGATATAAAGTAATACATAGTCAAAGTTGGAAGCTAGCCGGCAGCATTATAAAACAAGATTTGAATCACTCGGCATTATAAAACAAAACAAGATGTGAACCATTATAAATAAAGAAGATGGGAGGTCTCCGTAGTTAATTACCTTCGATTTTCGTAACAGAATGCAAGGCAAGCTTCTTGCATTTAGAGCAGTTCATGTCCAACCCTATCACAGTTTTCTGCAGATCAGTATTCAACATGTCAGCCCACCAACAGCATTAATAATAGAGAATCAAACCCTAACTACAGAACAGATCAGTGCTTTTTTATTATTATTATTTAAAGAACAGATCAGTGCTTACATTAGCCATTTCAACAGAGAAGAGAAGAGATCTGAAGGAATTCAAGGGCTCTCAAGCGAAAATCCAGTTAAGCAAAAGGCATGGAGATGAAATACCTTGTACCTTGTTATGAAGAAACAACGCTACACCAACTATAAAAGCATCATCGGGCCACCGACGTGGTAGTTATGGTTACAGTACCACTGTAAAGCTGTGCAGGATTAAAGCCTATTATACACAATGTACCACTGCATGACATTATCGCAAATGTAATTTTGGTGATGACGTGGCATATTTATGTAATTCTTGCCGAGCACGTTTCTGGTCACATTCAGTTAACCTAATAAAAGCTTTAAAATATTACACATCTCATCCTTCTTTATAGGATGTCCTTTCAGTCAAAGTATTACACATCTTGAATCCTTCTTTATAGGATGTCCTTTCAGTCTAGTATGTAATAATTGTGGATAAAAGTATAATATATTTCTGATGATAATGAAATTGTTGGAGATGACAATGAAATTGTTATGGAGATATCAATAACTTGTGTTGTAGAAGGTGAGTAACTCTATCTTTTAACAGGTTTTGAACTTGTGACCTTCAAGCTAGATATAACACATGTTCTTAGCCATTAGTCTCACATACCCAACCATTTTTTGTGGACATAGCTAGCACATGTAGCTAGCACCTTTTATTAAAAGGTAAGTAGCTGGCTACCACGAGCTCTAATGCTGTGAAGGATATGAAAAAGAAAAGAAATGTGAAAGTTTTAAATTTTTATTAAAAGATAACTAGATGAAAAAAAAATATGAAAGTTTTAAATTTTTATTGAAAAGTTAATGTGACTTTTTTTGGAACCATTGATTTAAATCTCAGGAATGATTTAAGAAGTTTTTTTAGTAATATATATTTTTAAAGATCATTGTGTCCTTCAATTTTAAGCCTAGTTTCCTTATACTTCAAAATTCATAAAAACAGATAATATTTACATAATTGAATAAGCCTAGTCTCTTTATCTTTTAAAATCTATAAAAAAGCAAATAATGTTTAAATAATTAAATAAGATATGGATGAATCATTTAAAAAGTTTTTTTTTAGTAATATATATATTTTAAAGATCATTGCGTCCTTCAATTTTAAGCCTAGTTTCCTTATACTTCAAAATTCATAAAAAAGAGATAATATTTACATAATTGAATAAGCCTAGTATCTTTATCTTTTAAAATCTATAAAAAAACAAATAATGTTTAAATAATTAAATAAGATATGGATGAACGATATAGTTACTTAATGTCATGTGATGATGTGTTTGTATTATTGACTTGCCATTATGGTTGGTTGGTTAGTTATGTCGTTTAGTTTTGATATACTATTATATTTATTATTATTATTCTACTATTTATCAATATATTTGTATTATTATATCTTGTGGTAGCAGGATATATATGGATTATTCGGTTATATTAATCAGACCGTAGAGTTTGATTTTTTCTTGTCTATACAAAATTGTATGGTTGGAATTTTATTTATTAAAATTAATTATATTAAAAATCTATTTGTTTGCAAATTGATCCGCTATAAAAGTTGACATCATTTTTGAGTTTGGTGCCCCATAAGGAGGCGACGCAATGTCGTAGGCAGTGTTTATGTTGCCTCACCTCGAACCTCGTTGTCGTCGTCTCGGGAATGTGGAAAATTGTTAAGTCACCTATGGATGTCTTCAGCCTGCCTGTCCTCTATGCCACCACCTCGACTGTCACGTCCTCTATCCCAACATTAAATCATAGCCAAATGTCGTGTGTATAGGAATGGTGACTCAGCGAGTGCACAATTATGGAGACTTAATGCCTTTACGGCCGCCTCCTATCACTGCGTTTCACTTCATGCGGGGGTTAATGCATTAAGCTTCCAGCTTGATTGTTTCCAGCTGATGGATTTACTCACTGCCTGCGGTTCGTTCTCACCATTTATTATCTTGCCATGTTTATTATCCAACGAGGGAGGTCCTACCACTATTTCGCGATTTGTATTGCGTCTTCTTTCATCCATTTTGTTGAGAGAGTTCGAGTGCCCGTCATCCATCGGGTGCTTGCTGAAGGGATAGAGTTTCATTGCTTGCGCTTGCCGCTTTCCTGCAGGAGGGAGTTTGAGTGCTTGCGTGCAGGAGAGAGTTTGAGTCATCCATCGAGTGCTTGTTGAAAGGGTAGAGTTTCGTTGCTTACGCTTGGTTGTCTGCAGGAGAGATTTTGGGTGCCCGCTGTATACGTTCACCTTATTTCGTGATCACCTGTATCATATCTCCACTGCTAAAGAAATAGAGACTTCGGCATCGTGGTTTAGTAGTAATTGAACCAGGCGGCAGTGGTCGGTTGGAGCGCATCTTCAAGCAGAAGTCGCGTTCTTTGTTCAAGGTAGATGCTGCACTTTCTCCATAGGTTGTGCCCAATTATGTTTTTTACAGGTTAATGGGAAAATACATAGATGCATCTATTTCGAACCTGTAAATTTGTTTGTTGAAAATACATAGATGTGATTAGTTATGTGTTTTTAAGCGAAAATGCATGGATGCATTTGCTTCGAACCTGTAAATTTACTGTTGAAAGTCCTTCACCCACCATTGGAGCCATAGGTCCTCATGTGCACTGCTCCACGGTCTCCTTAGTGTTCATGCTGGTATATAAAATATTCTCAAATGTAACATTATGTGAAAATGCATTATGGAAAAAATGCATGGATGCAATTTTACCGCTTCATAGAGCAGATGTTCCCTCGCCGTTCTTAGTTTCCTCGCCCTATCAGGATGGTAAATAGACTAGTGGAAAGGTATCCTTCCTAAGTGCCACTGTCAGAGCCTGTAACACACTGCACAGTCAGATTATTGAGCCATACAGTTAATTCCTTGTAGAGAAGTGCCCCTACTTAAAAATAATTTTAAAAATAAATTGCATGCATTTCTTTTGACCCGTAAGTTTTATCTGTTGTATCTGACCCGTAGTATCTAGCTTGTATGAACTATTCAATATTCAAAAGGCGTGCTCTCTCTTCTCAAAATAAAAGAACTATTTCTTTTTTTTATTCTTTATTTATGAGGGCAAGAGGAGCTAGTTTTGTGCTCAGTCGAGTTGGGATGTCCGATCTCTCTCTTAGTGGAGTCGTTTGGCTAGACAGAAGCATATAGGGGATTGAGTCCCATAGGAAAGTAAAGTGTGAAAGTTAATAGCGTCATATCAAAGGATGCATTTTTCAAGGAGGCTAAAACAAAGAAAAAATATTTTAGAGTATAGCAGATTTTTTTATTGACTTTTACATAAAGATTAAACCCTGTTAAATATTTCTTCTTTTTTTACAATTATCCTAATTTTGTGTTCAATTTTAATATGAAATCAGAACCATGGCATATTAATATTGGCATCCCATATCAAAGCTTGGTCATAGTATAGTATTGGAATCCCAAACGAAAGCTTGACACATTTAACATAGTAGTACAAATGCATATCTTTGAATTTTATCGAATTGCAAACTCAATTTTTAAAGTATGATAACTTAGAAGAAATAATATTCAGACACATTCGTTTGGGAGTCATAGGAGAGAATACTATGCAAGAAATTCAAAAAGGCCCAATTTTCAAAAAGATAGAAAGAATTTCCCAATAAGCCCAAATTTTCAGATTGCCATAGTAACCTGATCATAAACAATTATGGAGATTCTGATAATTTTGCAAGTTGAGCTGGCCTCAATCACTGAACTGTAGAACTAGTATTTTGTTATACACTAGAATTACATGTATGATATCCATGACTATATTTTAACTGGAAACATAAGTAGTTTTCTCATTTTGAGTATTTTTTGAAGAGAAATTGAATTACAGAAATAGAAAAATCTAGCATGGATAAAAAAAACTAGAATAGAAAGATTTAAAGAAACAAATGAGAAAGAGGGAGGTGAAGCTTACGCTCGACCATTTCTAGAATGGCTTTAGAAGCCTCCAGAATACCTTCACGGCCGCAAAGCCAAGAAACATTAGCTGCAGTGCTCGGCTAAGAGAAAGAGAGGTAGAGTGAAATGAGACTTTAGGTTGCGGAAAGAATTTTGTATGAGTTGTGGAAATATTTTATTATAGTTTATTTGCATGGAAGGCAGGTGGCCTTTATGCAAAGAGCAATGAGAGTTGCTTGCTAGTGGTATGCATCGAGGCATACTTCATCATAAATTATGATAGACAACAAGCTGGTATGGGATGTAACCATTGGGCATAAGATGGGCATGACAAAGGTCACATTCCAATTAGCCTGGCGCACTATAAACCAACCACATCGCTCTCACCATTAGCCAACTTCCATCGGGTACGAAAAAAAAATAATAATTTCCATTTCGACATGCTAGGGTCAACCGCTTAGAATAAATCATTGTCTCGTGAATTGATGGCATGAGATGAATTTACCCTAGTATTTTTAATCCTTCGGGATTGATCCTACCCAACGAGTATTAATCCACCACTTAGATTATGAATTACAGATCTAAAGGTTTGGCTCGCTTAACAACTGTTTGATTATGTGGCCTGGGGATCAGGAGCTTCTCCTCAAACTCTGTGTTTACTATCTTTAATTTGAAAGGCCATCTACATAAAACAATAGATTTGATTGAAACGTGGTTGATTTTGAAATCAATTATTATTTAAAAAAAAATTATTGCTAAATTGTTTTACTATTATAATGTAAAGCTGTATTAAATCTATTTGCAATAAATTAAAGTAAAAAATGTTCTGTACAAAAACACATTTAGTTCGTTCTATTTATTAAAAAATATATAGATAATAAAAAAATATAGTAGAATTAGTTGATTCAAATAAAAACAAGAGCCACGAGGTGGCATTGCAAATTAATCGGTGCTTGAATTTCAGCTATGAAGAAAATTGAATTACCTCTAATCACTAACTTAATAGATTTTACATGCTCATATGTATTCCATGATATCTCTGAGAAGTTTACCCAAGTTCAGTATGAAATGATTGGAGACATTAAAGTAGAAGCATAGATTTGTATTGGAGCGTTTGTGTAATTAGTCCACCCATTTCCTCTGATATATTTTCCAAAAGTATTGATAACTTCCACTTCTTATCTGCAAACCATGGAAAGATATTATCACATCTTGTATTTTTTTATTTGGTTTCGCTTCTCCAGGCTGAGGGGCTTTGTTCTCACTGTGATTTTGGAAGTTCAATTGTCAGCTTATTGTTGCTTGTTAATTCTTGATAATCATGGTCTAGCCTATTTAGATTCTCTTGGTGGCTAATAATATATTTTGTTGCAGACTAATGATCCCTTCTCCCTGATGTATTTGCAGCAGCTCAAATTAAAAAAAAATTCAATGTTGTTATTTGATGAGACTGTTCCATTGTCTGATGTAATTTTATATGTAAAGTGTTTATAAATATATCAATATGGTATATAAAATGTTTATACATATATCAATATCATAGTAGATTATTGTTAAGTATTTTATATATAGAGTGGGTATTTCTAACCTTGTTTTTTATGTAATTATTTATATGTATATATATTGAGTTTGTTAGGTTTTTTTTAAAATTGTGGTTCACTTATCTTTAGTGGTGATTGCTACATGAACCTTCTGCTCACAACTTATGGCACTCGACCACTTGAGCTAGCCCATCAGGCTTAGTTTATTAGTGGTTTTCTTAAATAACTTATGGTTTGAGAAACCGTGATTCAAGGGTATCTAAGTTGCCTAAATAATTTTGGATTGTGTCCACTTGTAGCGCACATATGACTTAATTTTAAGTGTCTCCTCCTAATTGCTTTACAAGATTCAAACTCGAATCATTGCGTCGAAGATGCAAATTTTACAACCCAGTAGGGGGATATGTGTATGTCCTTCCATGCTCATCCTAGAACTTGCACGTGTCATTTATAGAAAATAATAAACTGTTAATATAAAGCTGCAAATTAAAACCATAAACATTTAGTTGATATTTCTTCAACATTTCCACTCTAAAAAAAAGAGTTTGCAACTCTAGAGATTTGATCCCTTTCGAGCCTTAATTTAAAAAAAATGGATTTATAATATCGTAACCAACAACCATAAATAAATTTGACTATAGTTCTTTAAATTAACATTAAATATTGGATCAATGAACCATTAATTTGACTCATCGCATTTGAGAATCCCACTTTTAATAGAAATAATTTCAAATCAATTGGAAATGAAACGGTGGATTACCAAATTCATTAGTTAAAATTTGAGATTTCTTTTAAAAAAAAGTTTATGTTGTATTAAATGACTGTGTTTGGCCAGCTTATTGGGTTGTTATCCATAAAATTATCTTTATAGTTTTGTAATCCTTAAGCATAAAGTTGTAATCAAGAGCATTTAATTCATCAAACCATTTTTATGATATTGTAGAATCAATATTATAATATTAGAAAGCATGTTAGTGTCATTCATTGAATTTAACTTTTTAATAAATTTGTTCATATTTTATTTATTTGTTTTTTAAACATATACGTGTATACTAACAGTATTTTTTTGTAAGTTAAAAATTGATGGTCGTAAAACTTAATCACACAAATGTTATCTCAGTTTAATAATTGTATATGGAGGTGAGGATAGCTGTTGAATAAGTCTAGAAGACAATTGTAGACTTTGACATAGGCAAGGACATTTTTGTAGAAGAAAGAGTGTAAAAGATCACTGAAGCCATGCAAGGCTTCTAAAATGTCCTTGAGGTTATGGCCAACGATCCAATTGGTCTTATGACCAGCTATCAACAAAAGGCCTCCAGCGAAGCTTAATTCCCAATTCATTGAACCTAATTAATACTCATTAATGGCCACTTTAAACGAATATAAGAAGTCCTTTTCATAAAAATACTCATATGCATTTGAGAATCTCTAGTCTGGTTATTTGCTATCACGGTTGTGAAATAAGTCAAAAGATATGTTAAGTGAAGCCATTGAGATTTAGGGTTTAGCAACAAGGACTGGTGCAGCTATGGCACCTCCAAAAAGTTTAATTCACATATACTACTTCACATATTTTATCTAGATTGTTATATGCTGGAGCTAATCCATGACAGCATATGGTTGCTTCTCGGTTTAACTAACATTGGTAAGTCAAAAAACAATACACATGTACGTGTCAAGATTAATTCAGACTTGTTTTTCTCTTATCTTCATTGTTGTCGATGATTTGTTTGATGGTTTATTCAATTAACTTGTTTTTCCCTAACAATACATATACCTGTTATAAAATAAGTACACAAAATATATTTACATAAATAAAAAAACATAAAATATTTTTACTTCTTGAATTCCTTAAATACTTATGTTGATTATCAAAAGGTTGATCATAGTCCAAAAGTTTAACTACATTAACAATATGTATCTCAAGTTTATGTAGAAAGCAAGCAATGTGAGTTCTTGGACTATTGGGTGATCCACAATCTCTCTCACTACTACACCTCTTTTTTTGTGTTCTGGTGCATTTGGAATGCATGAAATAAAGGCATTTTCGAGGAAAGAAGGAATCACTCCCTATGCTCTCACCAACAAGGTGGATTCTTATATTCATAGCTTTCCAGTACCTGGAAAAAAAAAGTGAGAGTCATTGGCCTTGTACCTATTTTGGTCTATCCAGACGGTTTTTTTGATGGTGCTGCAACAGAAGGAAAAGGAGGGGCTAGGGTTTAGCTAGCTATCAGCAGTAATCATTATTTTCATGTCAAGATGGGATGTGTTTTGAGTGCAAATACAAGGGTTGAATTGTCGGTCTTGTGGGCTCTTTTGTTCTGGGTAAATGCTTTGGGGCTTCTCTCTTTATACATCTTTGGTGATTCCTCAGTGATCATCAACTAGGCATTGGGTAAGGCAACTCCGACTTGCCTTGCTTTAGATTACTGGTGTGAGGCCATCACATAAATGATGCCAAAATTTCTCAGACTAGTGCATGGCTCATGTTTCCTCCATGGGATGGCATGAAAAACGTCATTTTTTTAGTGAAACAACATAGTCAATTGCAGCAAAAAGAGATGCTGTCATACTAAAGGAATCCAACTCCCCAAGCAATACAAGGATTTGCTTGCTGTGGAAATCAGGGAAATTTTCCTTCAATGCTTCTACAGCTTCTTGAGCTCCAAAGGGTTCTCCTCCTGCCCAGTATATCTGAGTGGTTCTAGCCGCTCCCGTAGCTTTCGGAAGCCTAGAATTAGAAAACTAGATAAGTTAAAGAAAACCCCTGAATGGCTCTAATGTGGAGGTCATGGCCACTTGTCGAAG
>LPNX010552240.1:579166-776957 GCA_001517045.1 Pseudotsuga menziesii | reverse complement strand
TTATTGGTATTCTGACCACTTTGTTGACACTCCGCCTATTGTAGCATGCAGTTACACTAGGTGTTTTGAGTTGTTTTTTGGCCTGAGTGCCTTATTTTTCAAAGCTCTCCTTCTGCACACACGGTTGCATTAGGGTTTTTGAGTTGTTTTTTTGACACCACAACCCACGTATTTGAAACCACTTGTCACCATTGACTCTCCGAGACATTCTCGTCGCCTCATAGGCGAGCCCCCACAGCACGGTTCACTTGACACCACCCGTCATCACCGTAGATCTCGAGCCTTGTCACTTGACTCCACTCGTCAGTGGCATAGGACTCCGTCACCAGATTCCGAGAACACTCTTTACACTGCCCCCACTAGCCCCATGGCTGGCGTGAATCCTAATCCCTCCATTATAGGGACCACCGGCGGTACATCCACCTCTATACCAGTTACCACACCCATCATGGGTATGCCCTCCACGGGAGGCCCGTCTACCATTCCCCTCACCATACCTATTCCCACGGCAGGAATACCCATACCCACTCCATTAGTAACTCCTACCGCCCTTGGTGGCGCAGGACCTTCTCATGCCACCGTAGTTCCCCCACTTGGGGGTAACCTCCCTCACATGACTCCTCCACCTGGGGGCATGGGCCCCAACGGGGTCCAACCCACTACCGTGCCACACCCTTCATCCAGTTTTCCATACATGGCTAGCCTCAACCTACCTGACCTAGCCAGGTTAACCAACGACCCCATCCGGCACAACCCTGTGTGGCCCCACATGCCTACCAAACTCCCCTCTGACATCCCTAAATTTGAGGGTAAGGCAGGTGAGGACCCACAGAACCATATCATGTCTTTCCATCTATGGTGTTCCTCTAATTCCATAGTAGACGACTCCATTCGCCTCTGTTTATTACAGCGCACTTTCACTGGCTCGGCTGCCAAATGGTATATCGAGCAACCCCACGGAACCCACACCACCTTTACGTCCCTGACCTCAACCTTCCTCCAGTTCTTCCAGTTACCTGTTCGCTATGACGCAGGCGTCGAGATCCTCCTATCATGCAGACAGAACACGGCCACCCATATCACAGACCACATCCATGAATGGCGACGACGCCGTAGCCTATGCAAAATCAAGCTAGATGACCGGATCTTCCTAGATTGGTTCCTTAAGTCCCTCCTTCCGCTCATTGCTAAGGATGTGGCAGCCGAACGACCCCAGACTGAAGAAGAGGCTATCCTTAAGGCCCAGTAGTTTGATCTCATTTACGCCCAGTCGGGTTATCTTTACACCATCATACCGGACGCCCCTCGAGGCGATCCCCCACATCACGATGCGCCGGGGGCATCCCACGCGACCGATGGCATCATTGGCCGCCTCTCTTCGTAGCCTCAGCCCTTTTCCATAGCCCGTCCTACTCCTGGACCTGAACTTTCACGGGCTACATCACAGTCCGGAGCAACCAACTCGTACGCTCACATGCCCCATCAACACCATACCCATGGACCCTCATGTGCAACTCAGTGTTTTGGAAATATGACTTCCGCTTACCCTTCCCCGGTCGCACCTTAGCCATACTATCACCAGCAGGCTGCACCAGATCTTGCACCACCACAATCCCAACCTCAATATTATCAGCCACAGCCAGCCCCTGCGGCAAACCCACAACCCGCTCCACAGCACTATCAACAACACCCTTAGGTTGCTGCACCTGCACAGTCTCCACCTCCATATTATCCACCGTAGCCTGCTCCCGCACCTGCGCAAACTCAGAATCCACCTACTACCCAAGGGCAGGTTTACGCCCAAGAAAACCCGCCGCAAAACCAGAACAACCAACGCAACCAGGGCCAACAAAACTGTGGCAGGGGCCGAAATCAGGGGAACAACCAGCAGATCGAGTAGGCTGATCAACACCCTAATCCCCCCGCTAACCATAACGCGGCCCCTCCCAACCAAAACCCTAATCGCCCGCCCAAGCAGGCTAAAAACCCTAATTTGCGAACCAACTTTCCTTGTTATGTTTGCGGGGTCTACGGACACTACACACATTTTTGTCCACTGATTTAGCGAGTTCAACACCTTTTGGCTGCTAATAGATTACGCCAAGGATAGGGGGCTCCTCAAGCACCACCCAATCCCCCACAACCTCAGCAGCCACCTTTGGTGCTACAAAACCCCTTACCAAACCAAGGCCTAGTGAACACTGAACCATTGGCTCCCCCTCAAGCTACTGCGCCTATCCAACAAATCACTTACGCTGCGCCTGATCAACCCCCGTCTGACTCAGGTACCCACCATCTGTTGATGATGTCCTCCGATGAGGTCAACCTCCAGACCCGGCGGAACCAATATGGCTCCACCCCGGAAGCACCACCTGCCAATAACCCCTCTAACACTCATCCCACCGATCAGCCGTTACGTATACATCCACCTCCACTAGATGGAACTCCCAAAGCACCCCGTTTCCCACTTCGCCGTATCAATAACAACCCCAATGCGCGGGCTGCGTCAAACTACAACATTGTAGATGATTTAGCCCAATCTCCCGCAGCCATGTCTGCGTTAGAAGTCTTAAGAAATTGCCCTTCGCAGCGTAATACTTTACTCTCATCCATTGGGGCTATCGATCCACATGATTCGCAGTTAATGGCATATGATTTGGACCAATCCGAACCCCGACTGCCCTCCAATTTATCATTCCAAGTTTCTGTCTCCATCCGGAATTTTGTCGTCCATCGATGCATTATTGATGAAGGTGCCTGTACATGTGTCATGCCCATCTCCATCTGGCAGAAAATGGGATCCCCCCCTCTCCAACCGTCCTCCACTGCGTTGTGAGCCTACGACGACCGTTCAGCTCAACCACAAGGCCTATTAACCAATGTCCCCGTCCAGCTGGCTGGTAAAATGGTCCTGATAAACATCAAGGTTATCAATGCCCAGCTTGACTACAACCTTTTACTTGGTCGCAGCTACATGTATGCTATGCGGGCAGTTGCTTCTACCGTTTTTCGCATCATGATGTTCCCTCATGAGGGACGCGTGGTCAAAGTTGACCAACTCGCGTACCACGATCCCAAGGCCGCCGCGACACCCGAAAATGTTCTCCCCATGATCGAACAAACTATCTCGAGTGCCCCCAACACAGCCGTTTCTTCTATAGGGCCAATGCTCCCCATAGTTGAACAACTTATTCTAGATGCCACCACCTCCTTGGTTTCTTCTGTAGGGCCCGGAGTTTACTCAGACACACCAATGACCTCCACTTTTCCATCTCTCCCACCACCGTCATCTACTACTGAAGTGGCCGACCTATTGACTCTATCCCACCACACGAGAAACCCTAGTAATCAACCACCGTTGTTACCTCAACCCCCTTTGGTACCTAGCCACATCGGTGCCACACCCATACATACCATACCTTTCCTCTTCCCTCCCTCAGGAGTGGTTAGCGCCCCAGTCATGGCTACCCTTAGCCTCCCTGGGTTAACCCTAGGATTACCCGTTTGGTATCTTTCGCCTCCAGTTCGTCCGCCGACACCAGATGTCGTCCTGCAACCGGTGCAACCCATTGCCACTACTAGTCGACCACCTCCCGGTGTCGCTACCCCATCAACCCCCGCGAAACCACCTCCTGATGTCGCTACCTCGTCAACCCCCACAAAACCACCCCCGATTTTCACCATACCCACTGGGGGCAGAGGCCCCCAACCTTACACTGCTGTTCCACCTCCTAAGACAGTTAAAAACCCCCCTGTATTCCGTGCCCCTCCCAAATGCGCGTTGTTCAATGAGTTGGGCCATGCAACTCACCTATGTCCTCATTTACTAGCATTAAAGGAATACATGCAAATGCTCGACGACGACCCCACTATCCCGGTTGTCTATCTAGATCCAACCCCTATGCCTCACGACAAATCCCTGCGCACTAACCACTCATGTGCCTTATGTGATGTTTACGGGCATTACTCCCATCACTGTCCCGATCTCCCCGAGTACAGAATAGCTCTCTTTGAGATGAACAATCTTGATATTGAGACGGCGCCCCTCACCATTACGGCGATCCACTCCCCAGATCTGGATCTGGAGACGGCAAACCTCACCATTGAAGAGATCCTCCCCTCAAATATGGATCTTGAGGCAACCCAACTCCCCATTGTGGAAATCCACCCCCCGGACTCTTCTTCTTCCGAAGAGTTCGAGACCATTTATATGTTTTCTTCCATCACCCCCCCCCCGGAAACCGATCTGACAACCCAAAAATTCCACAGTGATGAAGAAATTCTTGAGGCTCTCACCACCCCAGATTATCCATGGGATGACATGCATCATCGTTCATACTTTCTCCCAGATGAATCATCTTCTAGCACTGCTCCTCAATTTGCAGTGGAATCCAAAGACTTCCTTCCCCCAAAGGTCGACTGGTTCAAGGACCCTATTCCTGCTCCTGACGCCTTCGAAGAGGGTAACATGGCCAACATCTCACCTGTTATCCAAATCGATCTTGCTGCCCCCGGGGGCACCCCCGAACTTATCGCTTTAGGAGCATCTTGCACTGAGCAGGAGATTGAAGAGTACAAAGCACTCTTCAAAGAATTCCGTGATGTCTTTGCCTAGTCCTATACCGAAATTCCTGGCCTTGACCCTGCCATTATAGAACACCACATCGACACATGGCCTTATATAAACCCTGTTCGTCAGAAACAACGTCCTATACACCCCTCCAAACTTCCAGCTGTAAAAACAGAGATCGAGAAACTTCGCATAGCAGGATTCATTTATCCTATTGCTTATACCACATGGGTTTCAAACCCTGTTCCTGTCAACAAGAAACAAGGCACCCTTAGAGTATGCACTGACTTCCGAGATCTAAACCACGCCTGTCACAAAGACAATTTCCCTACGCCATTCATTGACCAGCTCATCGATGCGTGTGCGGGGCATGAAGTCCTCTCATTCATGGACGGCTTTTCCGGATATAATCAGATACAAATCCGCAAGGAAGACCAATACAAGACCGCCACTGGTTTTACCCCATTTCATTTGGTTCATGGTGTAGAGTCTGTCCTCCCCATTGAGTGTCAGATACCTGCCTTACACATCGCTGTTGAGCTCCTCCCCGATACCTCCCCCCTTGAGCAACGTCTGCTATCCCTCGAACAAGCCGATGAAGATCGTCATGCCACTCTCCAAAATATCGAAGCTGCCAAAACACGCTCCAAAGCCCATTATGACAAACATGTCCACCCTCAAACTTTCCACGAAGGGGACCTCGTCCTCACTTATGACCAAGCCAACGACAAAAAAGGTAAAGGAAAATTTGAGTCCATGTGGCAAGGCCCTTACATTGTGCAAACTTGCCTCGGCAAGGGGGCATACATTTTAGCAGACTCTGAAGGACGACCCTTATCCAACCCCCGGAATGGGTTGTATCGTAAACATTTCTACCCATAACCGAAACCGCGACCTCATTGGTCCGCATTTGCACAGTTTGCTCTCTTTTTGTTTTTCACCGTTTTTTACCACAATCTCACATTCTTAGACACCAATAGTTGCCTCGGTTTGCGTGCCACTCAGGCCGCTCTCCATTTCTAACAGTTTTTATATCACTGGAATCACTTTTCCGAGCTCGTAATGATGCTTGAGATGCTTTCACGCTCTCACCTAGGTACAATCATAACATTGTGTCCGAACATCTTGCTACCTTGATTAGCGCGCCACATCGGCCGCCGTCTGATTGTTCCACACTTTTTACATGAGCCATTCACTCCTGTCATACTGCAAAGGTTTCATTATTTTACCACCATTCATCCACCCTGCAAGGAAGCCCACCAGTGTCCCCCCCCCCCCACCATCAGTTCTGATCATCATAAATGTTCCTTAATTGAACACTTCCTCCTTGCCTGACCATTCCATTAATACAGAGTCTTCTTATTTGCTTTCAGACTCCTTAAAATTGAAAGAAACCACGAGCATGAACTGTCATGGGCTCGCAAAATCCACATGACAGTACCATTCCATTAATACAGAGTCTTCTTATTTGCTTTCAGACTCCTTAAAATTGAAAGCAACCACGAGCATGAACTGTCATGGGCTCGCAAAATCCACATGACAGTACCATTCCATTAATACGGAGTCCTCTTATTTGCTTTCAGACTCCTTAAATATGAAAGCAACCACGAGCATGTACTTTCCTGGGCTCGTAAAATCCACACAGCAGTACCATTCAATCACTTCAGAGTCTTCTTATTTGCTTTCAGACTCCTTAAAATTGAAAGCAACCACGAGCATGAACTGTCATGGGCTCGTAAAATCCACATGACAGTACCACTTTATATCCACACTTCTTCTCGTTCCATAACCCATGAACAAGTCACCCCCCCCGCCTCTTGGCGCTATGATCAATCCTCTCGACAGCACCCCCATCAGGTCGCCTTTGTTCAGAGTACTCTACAGTTCCTTGCCATCTTACCATAGCCTGAATTTCCATCAGCCCATTCGCCCTCAAGATAAATACAGACACGTTCCCTTTACCACCAGCCAGTTTCATATGCTGCCCGATCATCCCCGCCATCATACTCTGAACAAAGGAAGTTTGAGTCCACTCACTCTACTTGCCCAGTTGTTCCCCCCAGTTTACCACTCCTACCATCAGTACTATCACAGTTCGGTTTTTCACCTCGCGCTCCTGTCAAGGAAACATCATTGCCTTGATAGTTGCAGGTCTCCCTTTGTCGACGACAACAACTCTATTCCAGAGGATAGACACAGAGGTCCCTGCGCCTTGGACCCATCACCATCTGTGTTGAGTGCCTACGGATCATTTTGGGAGGACTTATCATTTCCTCTCCGAATGATTGTTTCTCACATGCTCGACATCAGCACCTTGATCGCATCATTGAGAATCGCGCAGGATTTATGTCCCCTCCATGATTTGTCGAAGACCCCAGATTTCCCCCGACTCTAGCACATTGGTGAGTCACTTCAGAACGCTTAGTTATATGTTCCCGTGGATGTCCGGGCTGCGTCGGCGATTGTATTCGGAAGCTATCCGACTTCATGCTTCCTCGAGTACCCAGATTCATATCCAGAACAACGCACCATCGCGATTATGACCATTGTCACTATGATTCAGCAGCTTATCAGTTCCTTTGGAACCCCATTCAGTAGCACTGACCTCATTTCAGTGCATCAGTTGTTCAGCTCAGACATGGTCAGCCCAGCAATATGTTCCAGATTGATGTCCCCTCTGGACTCTCATGATATACACAGTTATTTTTATGTATCTTGATACGAGCATGGGAATGCCCGCCTCGTCCGTATATTGATATTTTTCCTCATTCAGTATTTGAGGACCATTTATATTGATATGTTATATTCTGATACGAGCATGGGAATTCCCGCCTCGTCCATATTATCAGATGATCCCTCATCCATTATTGAGGTTATGTACTTTTCAGTCCTTGCAGGTGTTTCGAGATCGGTGTCCCGGACTTCAGTTGCTTCCTTCTCTTCTCCACACCCCAAGAAAAACAAAACATGACTCATGATGTCCATCGGCCATACGATGAGCTCCTGCCCTCACACATCAGGGGGCAATCTGTTAACACCCAAAAATGGTTAACTACCTCATCTACCCCATTACATGGCTCATTTGTCCATTTTCCTACCATATCTCTATCAAAAACCCATAAAACCATCTAAAAGGTCACCAAAAAGCTTAAAATGCCTCCAAAATGCTATGAAATCCTTTTTTCCTCCAAAAATATCCAAAAAGGAATAAAAAATGTAAAATAATGAGGAAAAAAGAGGAAAAAACCCTAAACAGCTAAAACCCTAAAAAGCTGACCTAAACCACATGGTTTTATAAATAAGTGATGGAGACCCATTATTCCATATCCACTATCATAAGCATCCTGCCTCTGCCGAAATTGTTCTCGAAACCCTAGCTCACCATTAAGCTACTTTCACCATTGAGAACTCTCTTCGGCCCATTTCCACCATCGGAGAAGGAGAAGAAGCAGCTTGGAGCTCGAAGCCACCGACATCGGATCAGCGCGACGGACTCCACCAACCTCCTCATTGGAGGTAACATCAACAAAGATTATTATTTATTTTTTACCGTATTGCTTCATGAATGTTTAAATTTAGTTTTTTAATTCTGTTATAGCTTTTTAATTCATATATCATTGAACTGCTACTAAGGAATCCATATTCCTTAGTAGGTGCTCATTTGCACAAGCTAGGGCTAAAACCCCAGCAACAGTTATCATGGCTCTAACATCCTTGTCTTCAACTCTTGTGGCATCTAATGATGCTCCAATTTCATCCTCTGCTGTCAAAGCTTCCATATTATTTAATCTCTCTACAGGGTTTTCTCATACATTTTCCTCCAATTCTTCTGCTTGGTCTTCTGACTGATCATCTGATCTAGATCATTCCCACCCCAACTAAATTAGAGGGAATCCAAACCTCTTGTTGCTCTTCATTTCCCCCCAACTGTTCATTGGAAGGATCCTCTTGGTTTTAAACAGGCCCCATGAGTACATGTACTTCTACTTCTTCTTCTATTGGAACGCCAAGAAAAGGAGTGGGTTTCTGGTTTATCTGAATTTGACCTGTGAATTGCTCCCAGGTTTGGTTCCGTTGAGATAAGGCCCATAAAATTATTAATTTGATTATTCCATGGTGGGTAAGGGAGGATTTTGGATGCTAGGATGTTCTAACAAACCCCATCATATGGTGTAGATCATTAAATAGATAAAATGGAATGTTCAGTAAGGCCCTATGATAGAGATGAGATAATAGAGGATACCCATGTTTGTTTGACTTCATAATTGTTTATCAGTCTGACAGATTATAGGTCCCGACAATGGAGGTTAAAGCACAGAGTATGCATGAACAGCTAAGAGTGGAGTTGGGTAAATTCAGAAAGTTTCAGAGCATGGAAATGTTTGGAATTTTATTCCAAATTAGGAAAGGTGGCAGTTATCAAGTAACATATATGGCCATTAAGTCATACGAGTGGATAGTTAACGGTATGAAGGTGTAATAATGGGTATAGAAAGGAAGGTATGATTAATGTTGTCAAATCTAGTTAATGCTTAATAAAGTAAATAATCAGAACCATACCTTCAAAAATATGCGATGAATGGTGACCTTCAGAAAATAGTAGAATGTGTGAAGTGCAGTGATTTAAATTTAATCATTATTGTAGGCATGCTGTAATGACCTTTTCTACCGGTGGACCGAAACCATAGTTTCAATCTTCTTGGAAACATAATGAATGTTGTGAAATAAATCGGAATCATCGGCATGAGGAATTGGGGAAATATCTAGAGGATTCGCTAACCAAGGTTGCAAAGAGTTCTACCAATAATGGAGGAGTCACAGCCGTGGACCATAGAGAAATCAAGCATTTTGGCAGAGTCGCGGCCATCAATTATAGAAAAATCAGCCAGTTTTAGCGGAGTTGTAGTTGCCGAAAAAGGTAAACATAGTAAAAATGGAATAGTGTCACAGTTGCTAGAAAAGGTAAAAATGGACAAAAGTGGAAGGGTGTCGCAGCTGCTAGAATAAAAAAAGGCATTAACTTATGGTGTTGCAGTTGCATGGAATGGGGTAAAGGCTGGGAATTGATGGTGTTGCAGCTATGTGCAACAGGATAAAGGGAGGGATTTTACGGTGTTGTAGCTATAGAAAAATGAAAAAATAGGAAATGGGTTACCGTGTTGTAGCTGCACGGAATGGGGTAAAGGGAGGTATTTTACGGTGTTGTGGCTACAAAATAAAAACATAAAAATAGGCAAAGTATTATAGTGTTGCAGCTGCAACAGATTTGTTTAAGGAATTTTCTTCTAATGTAGGAAGTTACAGAAGGATGAACCTGGTCAATAGGCCCAATAATGACCACTACTCCTTAGACTTTTTCCCTGCACATTTTTTTTTTAAACAAATCAAGTGCAAAAGAAAGAGCTAAAAATAATGGTAAAAAATATCAATTTATTTATGTACAAAAGTTTTATGTAAGATTTACAGCGATTATCTAAGGATTGACAGTGGCGAAGAAAGATTCCTGCACTTGTTCTAACTAGTATTCCAGATCAGCTGCAATTTGTGAAGTGAATGCATATTTTGAAATGGGCTTATGGTACAGTCGTAACTTGTGACCATTAGCAAATAATGGTGCACGATTCTCATCAATGGTCACCAGGGGGACTGTACGATTATCAAATACTCTGTCTACCAAGTGTGGGACCAACCATGTTGTGCGTAACGTACCCTTGAAGTCCTTTTTCAATCTTGAATTGTATAATAATGCCAAGTCTCTCTCGCAGAAGACTTTCTTTTTGATGAATCAATCGTGCCAATTGGATATTTTTTGCTGGATTAATACTGTCTGATCCACATTAGCTAAATGGTTCTCATCAAGTTCATTGAACTGATTCAATATTCTCTTCTAGGCTTTGGTCACATCTAAGTTTACCTTCATATCTATCTTCAAAGTCTTGATTTCAAATTCAATGGGGAAGACAACACTTTTCCCATACACCAATTCATAAGGAGAGAAACCTATAGTATTGCTGCAAGAGGTACGGTATGCCCACAATGCTTCTGGAAGTCTATAAGCCCAATCTCTACGATGGCTCTTGACCATTTTGGTAAGGATGGCTTCAATAACCTTGTTAGTGCTTTCTACCTGACCATTGGCATGGGGATGGTATGGTGAAGCTATCCAGTGCTGAATATGGTACTTCCATAGAAGATATTCGAATTGATGTGACACAAACTGAGGTGCTCCATCTGTAACCACTTCCTTGGGTACTCTGAAATGGGTAAATATTTCACCATATAGGAAATCGATCATAGCATGGTCATTGGCTTTCACCAAAGCCACAACTTCTACCCATTTTTTCATGTAATCGGTACAAAACAAGATGTAGGCTTTCTTCTTGGAATGAGGGTTGATAGGACCAAAAAAATATAAGGCCCTTCTATCAAAAGGTTCAACCACCAGTTGTGGTTGAAGAGGAATTTCATCCTATCTATTAGGTTGGCCCATCCTCTGGCAGTTGTCACAAGACTGGACATATATTTTTGCATCACTGAAAAAGGGTTAGCCAATAGTTAGCCCATTCTCAGCGCTTTGTGTGCTATCCTCCTATCTGCAAAATGTCCCTCACAAGGCTCATCATGGAAGGACTTCAAAATATGGAATATTTCATCTTCTCTTACACATCTTTTGATGTCAAGATTAGGGCCTGTGTAGAAGAGATGACCGTCTATCCAACAATACCTAACACTTTGTTGAATAATTTTCCTCTTTTCTCTTTTGGACAAATGTGTCGAAAGCTTCCTTGCATCCAAGTAGTTAGTGACATCTGCATACCAAGGGGAGTGAGCTGAAACTGCAAATAAGTATTCATCTGGAAAAGAGTCCTCAATAGACAAATTATCATCACTGTTAGTAAAATGAGATAAAAAATCAACGACAACATTTTCTTTTCCAGGTCTATATATAATGGTGATATCAAATTTCTGTAACAGTAACAACCATCTAGTTACCCGAGCATTTGTAAGAGGTTTATTCATTAGATATTTGATGGCCGAGTGGTCAATGTGCACAAAGGTAGGATATCCAGTGATATATTGTCGGAATTTGTTAATGGAGTAAACAATGGCTAAAAACTCCTTATCGGTAATAGTATAATTAATTTCAGTAGGGGCTAGGTTTTTGCTAATATAATAAACTACATAAGGTGCTTGACCATCCTGCTATCCTAAAACTGCTCCAATGGCGATATCATAGGAATCTGAAGAAATGTAAAAAGGCAGGGTCCAATTAGGCCCTCTTAGGATGGGAGCTGTGGACAAATTCTCCTTAAGTTTAACAAACGCTGTCTAACATTCCTCATTCCAAATAATTGCACATCCTTCATTAACAATGAAAACAAAGGAGAGGAAAGTTTGGAAAAGTTTTCTATAAATATTCTGTAATATCTAGCATTCCCTAAGAAACTTCTCACTTATTTCTGAGTTATAGGAGTAGGTATATTTTTTATTACCTTGATTTTAGAGGGGTCTACCTGGATTCCATCAGCAGAGATAAAATTCCCCAGTGCTACTCCTTCACTCATCATCATATGGCACTTTTACGTGCTCAAAGATAGTTGGGTTTGTCCACAGCGAGTTAAAACCTTTTCCAAATTTTTCAATGCTTCTTCAAAGTCTTTTCCATAAGGAGTAAAATCATCCATGCAAATTTCCATACTATCATTAACTAATTTTGAAAATATTCCAATCATAGCTCTTTGAAATGTGGTTGGTGCATTGCATAAACCAAAGGGAAGCACTCTGTATGCAAAAGTTCCCCAAGGACAAGTGAAGGTAGTTTTATCCCGGTCTTCAGGAGAAATATGGATTTGATTGTACTTGCTAAACCGATCCAGGAAGGAGAAAATATTATTCCCAGATAAGGTGTCGAGTACTTGATCAATGAAAGGAAGGGGAAAGTGATCTTTCTATGTTGCCTTGTTCATCTCTCTATAGTTATTGGGTAATATCATGAGTGGAGACACCCACTCGCTGTCTGAAATGGGATATATAAATCCTGCTTCCAAGAGTTTCTGAATTTCTTCCTTCACTATCTCCCTAAGATTGGGGTTCATTCATCATTGAGGCTGGCACACAGGCTGGGAGACACTTTTGATATAAATGTGATGGGTACACATATTAGAAGGGATGCCCCTCATGTCTGTGTACTCCCAGGAAAATTCCCCCTTGTGTTTTTTTAAGAGAGTGATTAGGCGTTCCTGTTCATCTGGGGAAAAGGATGGGATTGATATTCAAGGTTTTTTCCAAACTCTACCTTGACAGGAACACTTTTAAAATTTTTCAACACTGCAACTATGTGAGTATCACTAACTAATGTCTCCTCTACGAGAATTTCTTATTCCTCTTCACCTAGAGTAGCATTCAGGATCTAATAAATTTTCTTATTGATAGAAGTGGGTTCACTGATGAAATTATTAATGGCATCGTCTTCATTTTCGTCTTTAAAATTCAATGCCTTCCCTTTCTTTAATAATGGTTAAATGCCCTCTTCTTCCTCTGGATCCATCCATAACAGAGTTTCAGTTTCTAAGCTCAGCAGAGCTGGAGGATAGAAAGTGAGGTTCTTTATCTCGGTTCCATCTGATATGGTCAAAGACCCAGATCAACAGCTGATGTAAGCATCAGCTGTAGATAACCAAGGCCTTCCCAGAATCAATGGGTGTCCTCCTAGCTATGACTTAGGTTGTAAAACCAAGAAGTCAGCAGGATACTCCCAAGAATCAACTCATATTATGAGATCATCCAAGATTCCTTCAAGTTTAATAGTGGATCTATCTACCAGTTCTAAAACGGTAGGAGTTGGTCTGATATTAGTGAGCCCAATTTTTCTTATAGTTTCAATGGTCATGACGTTAATTGCTTCTCCTAGGTCTACCAGTATGTTGGGTATTTTTGTGCTCCCAATCTGCATAGTGACAGTGGGATTCCCAGGATCGTTGTATTTGGTCAAGAGGGTTTTTCCCATTATTAATTCAGATAATTTCTGTATGACATGAACAGTGGGAGGATCCCTGGGTTTTCTTCCTCGTTTCTTTGTACATAGATCCCAAATGGTTCTAGCATAGATAGGTACATCTTGAAGGGCCTGAAGGAGTGGAATTTTAACATAAATATTTGTTAACTCTCCTAAGAGGTTAAATTGAGGTTTTCCCACTACCTTCGGTAACATTAATCTTTCAGGGTATGGTGGTTCCCTAATCAATTGTGTAGGCTGTGTGTTGATAAATGTGTCTCTTTGTGTTTCAGCCAGCATATTAGTAGGATGTTTAGCATCTTCAATAATGGGGGTCACTGTATTGGATAAATACTGCGGGTTCATCCTTTCTTCATGCACAGAGGATGGAACATCCTCAATGATCAAAGGCTCCACTACCCTCCCTGATTGTAAGCATATATCATGGAAGGGTACAGGAGTAATGGAGTAAGCGGGCATGTTGATAGTATCAAACTAATGGACTGCTTTATTATTTGGGTTAGGGTTAGCTTGAGCAGGCATCTATGGTCGTATCGGCATATTGGGGACATCATTATTCTGGAGTTGGAGCTGCGACTGGTGACAAGGTTGAGGATATTCTTGAGGAGGTGTTAACCCAAAAAATCCCTCACTCAGCTCTGCATAGCCTACACCACCCAAGGACACCCATACATGACCCTCATTTCACTCCATTGGACCCCCACACCTTAAAAAAGGCTAAAGAATGAGAAAAAGGGCTTAAAAACCTCTAAAAAGGGCCTAAATAGCTCTCCTAGGGGATAAAGCCTCCAAAAAGGGGCTAAAACCCCTCAAAGGAGCTAAAGATAGGGAAGAAGGGGTTAAAATCCCAAAATGGGTGCTAAAGCCCCAACCAGGGGCTTAAAACCCTAAAAATCCCCAAAAAAACTATAAATAGAGGAGTGGGGGTCACTCTCAAAAAATTCCTCCCTTCCCTATTGTTATGCTACTGGAGTGAGTGCCTTGAGACCATTTTCCTTTCAAGCCATTCACTCTCCCTCTCCTCCATCCTTCCATTGAGCCATAACTCCCCCTTCCAAGAGAGGTGCTCTCCCAGCTAGGGCATGGTGGCCCATTCCAACCAAAAGGTATACCTGTGTTATTATATGTCTTTCGTCTAGTAGTTTGTAGTTTTTTCTAACATTATTTGTTTGCAGGTTCATTTCTTAGCATGTTTTTGCAGGTATTTTGGTTCTAACAATTGTATGCAGGGCCTTGGAGTTTAAACCCTAACCTTGTGTGCAAAGGGGTTTTATTTTCTTTCATTTCTATTATGCATTTCATTTCTATTTCATTTTCATTGCACAACCACCAGGAACCCTATCCTTCCATCCTATAGATGGAAGGTATCCATTCCTTCCCTGTAGCAAGGGAGAAATCCCTTCTACAGAACTGGCGACCATACTAGGTCAATCCCATAGGATCCTTGGGTCTATTTTTTCAAAATTTCAATTTTTAGTTCAGTTTTTGCCCTAGTTTAGTTTTCTGATTAAATATAGCTTAGATTCTTGTTCATTTACATTTTCAGTTACTGTCGAGCCCCCACAAGGCCAATTCGAGTCCATTTTGTCACATTACAGGTTATTGTCGGTCGAATCTGACTTGGGGTCAAAAAAAGTTTTGTTTCTGCAGCAGCTCACTCTTATCGGGCCCATAAAGGGGACCAATTCGCTCATTTGGACCTCATAGGTGCAACCAAGTCACCTATTTATCCCTAAATGGTGCGACCCCCTTCCAAAAGGCATCTCGCTTCTGTCTGCAAAATCTGAGCGACCCCCTCGCCACATTTGACCCAAAAAGTGTGATCTGTCACTTAGAATTCAATTTTTTTTAATAGTTAAGGACTGTCAGTGTGGCTCAACCACCTCTGTCCATCTGAATTGCTTTTATTTCTATTTATGTTCATTTCATTTACAAAACAAAGTGTAAATCAAAGTGTAAATTAATACTAAATGGGTTAATGAACATAGTTTGACTAAAATCCACTTAAAATCAACATCTTTCCCAACCCTTCCTCCTCTACCCAGTCATCACCCTTTGGGGTATTCTGGGATAAGATGAAGGGAAAAGCTCATATAGTAATAGGCACTTCACCTAATATTGTTCGAAGCCACTAAAAACAGGTGACTTGGAAGGTAGAGGGGGTAGAGAAGGAGGGCTTCTCACGACGCTCAGCGTCCTCCCTATTGACCAACCTTGCATCCAGAGGGTGACCTATGGATATATGGATTGGCTTAGTCCCATTGTGTTGAGAGCCCAACACCTTCTCCTGGTTGAAGAAGAATACAGGTGTAAGGCAGTCACCTAGTCAGGCTATCACGATTTAGGATTAAATGGTACATGTCTAAAAAAAAAAATTGATTACTATTTTTTTCTTTCATCCACAAGGACATAAGTCCCTGACTACCTTAATTGTGGGAAGTACTTGGGCTCAGCCCAAAAACTCATTGTGAGGAGTACCACGCGAACCCCAAAGTAGCTGGCCACTGAGAGGAATTGCCAAGCGAAACGAGCAATGACCCCCACCAATTGAGTAGCACACCTGTGAGGAAAAATCCAAGCACATTCTTTTAGTAGTCTTGGTGGCCAAGTGACCACCTATAGCAAATAGGAAGCCATTAAAACTAGGGTCCAATAATCATTGCCACCAGTTTGAAATTCAAATTTAACACAATTGATCCCTCACACTCTTCCTCATGCCTAAGAGGTGAACCGCCATAGTTCGGGTCATTAAACTGACATGATCGAGACCATTCTCAACAACCTCCCACACCATCAGAAGGCTACATAGCCTCTGATTTAGATTTAGACCCATATCAGTCTGAACCAGACCTGCACACTGCACCATCAAGCCCCATGGCTGGTGCAAACCTGGATCCATTTTTTGGCATAGCAATTGCTAGTAGACCCATGTCCACACCAAAAACTATCACCAACAACCCTGCAAGTGGCCCCATCATGGTCATGCAAACTGTCATAAGTCAGTTGCCACCACCCATATTGATCACCCAAGATGTCCCACCTGCAACACATGGGGGTAGTGGGCATTCCATCTACACCACCCCTCCTGTCATACAAGGGGGCAGTGGCCCTTCCACCCACACTATCCCTCCCACCACACTTGGGGGCACCGACCCATCTACAATTGTTAATGCAATTGTAACTTTGGAATGTATTCACTTGTATTTCTCATATATTGTAACCCGATGTTTATTCCGAGATGTTCTTGTGTCATGTCATGCCCCGATGTTCTGATCGGGAGAATCAATAATGTAAACAAGTCATGTCAAGTCATTGTGGGTAACCCTCCTATTGTCTAAGGGTTAAAGTCTCCATAGTTCCGGGGCACTAGGTTTATTAGACTCTCCTAGTGAGGTTGGCCCTAGTAGGGTTTTAGTCATGTCGAGATTAGTATAAATAGAGAGCTAGACTCTCTATTTAGCACACATCTCATACACACTCAACTATAGCGCATAGTTGAGGAAGAGAAAGACACTGGGGAAAGAGGAAAGAGCTTACTACTGTCGAGAGATTGTCTTACTATTTTTGGGTTTCACTTTGGTGCTGATTCTATCTCAGAGGAAATTGCGGGGTTTTCTCCATTTATGGTTTCCCCAAGGAAAAACACTCTGTTCATTGTCTCTTGTGCTTGATTGTTGTGCTTGTTGTTCTCTCAGTTTAAAGATCCTAATGATATGCTAGCTTAATGTTGAAAAACTAACATGGTATCAGAGCTAACTTGAGAAGAAGACACTATGCAGCTGTGGGAACTAGGGCTTCCTATTTTGTGGATCTCTCCCCACTGATTTTCAGCAAAATAAGGGTGGAGTAACTCTCCTCCCTAGGGTGCATCTTTCTGTCAAAGTAGAATCCAATTATGACGTTTTTCAGTTTTGGACCCAACACTACTACCGAAAATTAGGGCTTGTTATAGAAGAGGAATTTTTTAGTGAGCCCAGGCCTGGATTGATCTCCTCCCCAAAATCAAATTTAGGGATCAATTTCAAAGCATTTGGTTGGACAGAACTCCGGGAAAAGCAAAACCTTAATATGCTCCTGAACGAGTACTGCAGGATTTCACCTTCAAATCCAGAACCGACATCTTGAACTGGTAAGATCTAAATCTTTTGTATTTCCATTTGAGGTTCTCAGTTAAGATGTCTCATCATACCAAGCTTGATGAAAATCTTGAGGGAGCTGATAACTTCCAAGCTTGGAAGTATAGGATCTCCCTGGTCCTGGAAGAGAATGAGTTGGACTCCTACATCCATGAGGAGGTTCTAGTTCGAGAGGGAGATGAGGCCAAAGCCTTACATAAGAAGAAGTCGGTTATGGAAAAGAGGATTATTGCAAATTCTATCAAGGATCAACTCATTCCATAGGTGTCCTCCCTCAAGACACCTAAAGCCATATTTGATGCCCTAACCAAACTGTTTGAAGGGAAGAACATCAATCAGAAGATGACTCTAAGGAACCAGTTGAAGAATGTCAAGATCCAAAATGAGGAGACCATCCAATCATAATTCACAAGGGTCTCCCAGATCAAAGAACAGCTAGAAGCTGTAGATGAAGAAGTGGAGAATGCATAAATTGTGATGACAACATTAAATCGCCTCCCTAGGTCATGGGATTCTTTCATCCAAGGAATTTGTGCTAGGAAGAAGTTGGTCAAGTTTAGTAGACCATGGGATGAATGCTCTCAAGAAGAGGCTCAAATAGCAGCTCGAGAAGAAAAGATGGGAAATGAAGATCAAGCTCTCACAGTACACTGAAGGAAAGGAAGAAGGGAAAAGCATCATCACCAAGGTAAGCATTCTCATCAGAAAGGTTCATCTAAACTTAGATGTTATACATGTGATGAAATAGGACACTTTTCTAGAAACTATCCCATGAATAAGAATGGCTCCAAGAAGAAGAGGAACTCCAAAAGAAAACATCATGCTCACACTGCTGAGGATGATGATCCTCCAAGGAAGAGAGTAAAGCAAGAAAGTGAAGACTCTTCAAGTGAAGATGAATATGTTCTGATTTCTGCTCTCACAGGAACTGTCACTCATGGAAGAAAATATTGGCTTATTGACAGTGGGGCTTCTAAACACATGACAGGTTTCAAATAATCCTTTGAGAAACTATCCGAACATAATTCACCCCATAAGGTGAAGCTAGGAGATGACTACCAATATCCAATAAAAGGTAGTGGTGAATCCTCCTACAAGCTAGACTCTGGAAAGTCTATAAAAATGAAGGATGTTTTATTTGTACCAGGACTCAAGAAGAACCTTCTCTCCATATCTGCACTGGATGCAAAAGGCATGCGGGTTGCACTTATAGATGGCCAAGTTATCATGTGGCCAAGAGGAAAGACTATTGATGATGCAATAGTGATTGGAGAATAAGAAGGAGGTTTATATAAGTTGAAGGGCCATTTAGAACAAGATATGGTCCATGAACTATGGCATAGAAGGCTTGCACATGTGCATTACATAGCACTACCACTTGCAAGCAAAGTTGTTGAAGGTCTTCCAGAAATTCAAGCAAAACATGAAGGGGTCTGCAAAGGATGTGCGAAAGCGAAGAATACAAAGAAGACATTTCCAAGTAGCGAGAGCAAGGCAAAAGGAATATTGGAAATCATCCACTCTGATGTATGCGATCCAATGTCATCAAGTTCACTAAGTGGGTATGTATACTATGTTTCTTTCATTGATGACTTTTCTAGGAAGACATGGTTTTACTTCATGAAGAACAAAGATGAAGTGTTCAACAAGTTCAAGGAATTCAAAGCCTTGATCGAGAACCACAAAGAAAAGAAGATAAAGACCTTTTGATCAGATAATGGTGGAGAATTCACATCAAATGAATTCAAAGACTTATGCAAATAATTAGGGATTAAGAGGGGGTTGTCCACTCCTTACAATCCACAACAGAATGGGATTGCAAAAAGGAAGAATAGAACTATCATGAAAGCTGCAAGAGCAATGCTTCATGATCAGGATCTTCCTATGCATCTATGGGTAGAAGCAGCCAGAACAACAGCATATGTACAGAACCATACTCCACACATAGTACTCGAGAATAAGACTCCTAAAGAAGTCTTCTCCAGTAAGAAACCAGAAGTCAACCATCTCAGAATATTCGGCTGTCCAGTGTACATACACATACCAAAAGAGAAGAGAACAAAAATAGATCCTTCAGGAAAGAAGGGTATATTTGTGGGATACTCTGAAAGCTTGAAGGCTTACAGAATATACTTCCTAGGATACAAGAATATCGACATCAGCAGGGATGTAACATTTGCTGAAGAAACAGCTTACAACAAATATAGAAAGAGACCTTCTGAAGAACCTAAAGAATCCGAAGCTCCCAGAATTCATGATACAACCATGAATGAATAAATTCAAGAAGAATATCGAGAATTTGAAGAACCACAAATACCTGTAGATCCACCTCAGGAGAAGAATCCTCACAAGAGGAAACCTGCTTGAGTATGAGAAATTATCCAAGGTGCAGAAAGATATGGGGCTCCAGAAGAAAATCATAGAGAAAGAAAGAGAACCAGATCTTACTTCGCATATGTAGCCTTATTATGTGACTTTATCAAAGAAGAACCTTCCAGTTATGAAGAAGTGGCAGAACGAAAAGAATGGAAGGATGCAATGATCAAAGAATATCAATCAATCATGAAGAACGATGTTTGGGATGTTGTCCCAAGACCAAAAGGGAAGTCAGTTGTAACTTCCAAATGGATCTACAAGATCAAGCATGCTGCGGATGGTAGCATAGAGAAATATAAGGAAAGATTTTTGGCTCATGGCTTCTCACAGAAGGAAGGAATAGACTATGAAGAAACCTTTTCTCCTATAGCCAGATACACTTCCATCAGATTAGTACTTTTTTTGGCTATAGTAATGAAATGGAAGATACACAAAATGGATGTCAAGACTGCTTTCTTGAATGGTGTAGTGGAAGAGGAAGTGTATGTAGAATAGCCACTCGATTTTGAGACACATGACAGGGAGTCTCATGTGTGTAGACTGAAGAAAGCCCTGTACAGTTTGAAATAGGCACCTAGGACATGGTACAGTAGAATTGATAGCTTTCTATCTAGTTTGGGCTTTACCAAGAGTAAAGCAGATTCCAACCTTTACTACAAGCTTGAAGATGGAAACCTAATGATGCTTCTACTGTATGTAGATGATCTATTTGTAACAGGAATGGATGGGTTGATCGCTGATATGAAGAGAAAGCTTGCTGCCGAGTTCGAAATGACGGAATTGGGTATGATGCATTATTTTCTAGGTATGGAGGTGTGGCAGAATGCAGCTGGAATCTCCCATGGACAAGGGAAGTATGCAGTAGAGATCCTGAAGAGGTTTGGGATGATGGACTTTAAGGCTATGGCCACACCTATGGAATCGAACCTGAAGCTATTGAGTGATGCTTCATTAGAGACGATTGATGCTACAATGTATCATCAGATGATTGGGTCCTTAATGTATCTGACGAACATGAGACCAGACATTTGCTTTGTCCTGAGCACCTTGATCTATTTCTTGACAGATCCAAGAAATGTTCACTTGATTGCTGCAAAGCATATTCTGAGGTACCTGAGGGGTGCAATTGATTATGGGCTCGAGTACGAGGTGAATTAAAAGATTAACCTAGAGGTTTATGCTGATTCATATTGGGCAGGCAGTGCCATCAATAGGAAGAGAACTTCAGGGTGTTGCTTCAATATGGGATCAGGTGTGATCTCTTAGTTTAGCAGGAAGCAATCCTATGTGGAACTAAGTATAGCTAAAGCATAGTATGTCGCATCTTGTTCAGCTAGTTGTGAGGTAGTATGGCTACGAAAGCTACTGTCTAATTTATTTGATCTCCAGCTGGATGCTACTTGTATACATTGTGACAACTAGAGTTGCGTGAAGTTGTTAGAGAATCCATTGTTCCATGACAAGTCGAAGCATATTGAGATCAAGTATCACTATATCAAGGATATGGTGTAGAGGGGAGCAGTGAAGCTCTAGTATGTTTCGATGGAGGAACATATAGCTGATGTATTGACGAAGTCATTAGCTAGGGTGAAGTTTGAGTACTTCAGGGAGAATATTGGTGTTCTCCAGATCGAGGTTTCCTCCAAGGGAAAGTGATGAGTCCCATAGCCATTCTAACATGGTCAGGGGATTGGTTCCTTCCATGGTCAGATGTAAGGGCTGAGCCATTCTATCATGGTGAGAGGATTGGTTCCTACCATGTTAGATATGAGTGATAAATTCCATTCTTAGAATGGATGTACCTGGTCAGTTACCAGGAACACTCAGTCTGGGACTGAGAGAGCCATTCCGATGAGTAGGTTAGATGTAAGGGCTAAGCCATTCTGTCATGGTTAAAGGATTAGGTTCCTCCCATGTTATATGTGAGTGTTGCCCATTCTATCAAGTAGGATAGATGTAAGGGAAACTATCATTCTGGGAATGGAGGCACCTAGTCAGTTACTAGGTAGCTCAGTCTGGGACTGGGGGTCATTCTGATATTACTGTAGGATTGGTTCCTACTTGATCAGATGTGAGTGCACACCCTTATGAACATGCATGTTGGATTGGTTCCTTACATGTGTCAGATGTAAGTGTAGATCCTTTTTGAACATGCATGTTGGATTGGTTCGTCACATGTGTCGAATCAAAGTGTAGAGCCTTTTTGAACATGTATGTTGGATTGGTTCCTCGCATGTGTCAAATATAAGTGCTGATCCTTTTTTAACATGCATGTTGGATTGGTTCCTTGCATGTGTCAAATGTGAGTGCTGGGCCTTTCTAACAGGGTTGTCAGATTGATTCCCACATGGTTAGATGTGAGTGCTGGGTGTGCCTTTCTGATATGATTATAGGTTAGTTCCTACATGATCAGATGTAAGTGCTGGACGAAGACCTACATGGTGGCTAGGCCTACATCTAGCATGAAAAAGGGGTGGCTCTGTATAACTTCCTATGATGAGAAGAATCATGAGATAGCACCCATGATAATTCAGTATTGATGATCTAGCAGAGATGATCTAGATCGAGGGAAGATCCAGATCCAGAGATGATGCTCCAGAGATGATCCAGATCGAGGGATGATCCAGATCCAGGAATGATGCTACAGATGATCCAGAATGAGTGATGATCTAGATCTAGTGATGATGATCCATATCGAGTGATGATCTAGATCCAGAGATGAAGATGACTTGAAGACAAAGAAGACTTAAAGATGAAGATGACGAGAAGACCCAGAGAAGAAGACCAGTGATGAAAATTGTGCTGAGAGAATACCTTCCTAGTTAAGAGGGAGTGTTAATGTAATTGTAACTTCGGAATGTATTCACTTGTATTTCTCATCTATTGTAAACCAATGTTTATTCCGAGATGTTCTTGTGTCATGTCATGCCCCGATGTTCCGATCGGGAGAATCAATAATGTAAACAAGTCATGTCAAGTCATTGTGGGTAACCCTCCTATTGTCTAATGGACTCTCCTACTGAAGTCGGCCCTAGTAGGGTTTTAGTCATGTCAGGATTAGTATAAATAGAGAGCTGGACTCTCTATTTAGCACACATCTCATACATACTCAAGTGTAGCGCATAGTTGAGGAAGAGAAAGACATTGGGGAAAGAGGAAAGAGCTTACTGTTGTTGGGAGATTGTGTTACTATTTTTGGGTTTCACTTTGGTGTTGATTCTATCTCGAAGGAAGTTGTGGGGTTTTCTCCATTTATGGTTTCCTCGAGGAAAAACACTGTGTTCATTGTCTCTTGTGTTTGATTGTTGTGCTTTTTGTTCTCTTAGTTTAAATATCCTAATGATATGATAGCTTAATGTTGAAAAACTAAAAACAATGGCGCCACAAGTACCCCCAACTATGCAGGTGCATTATGCACCTGCAAACCCCACCACCATGGCTGCCACATCTCACATCAACCTGGGGTCAAGCCTTCCTTTCATGGCACGTATCAACTTGCTTGATTTGGCTCAGTTAACAAATGACCCTATCCGCCATCAAACATTTTGTCCTCCCCTGCCAACCAAATTGCCCTCAGACATTCCCAAGTTTGAAGGGAAGGTATGGGAATGCCCCCAAAACCACATCATGATGTTTCATCTATAGTGCTCATCAAACAACATTATAGATGATTCGATCAGACTAAGACTATTCCAACACACCCTCATAGGCGCTGCAACCATGTGGTACATTGAGCTACCATAAGACAAGTACCCAGATTTCAACTCCCTGGATTTCATGTTCCTGCAATATTTCCAACTCCCCGTCAAATATGACGAAGGGTTGGAGATCTTGTTATATTTCCACCATAACACTGTGACCCACATAACCAACCACATCCATGAGTGGAGGTGATGCCATAGTTTGTGTAAGATTCAACTTGATGACAGGATCTTCCTGGATTGATTCCTCAAAACCTTGCTCCCACCTATAGAAAAGGACATCGCATTTGAACGTCCCCAATCCAAAGAATAAGCCATCTTGAAAGCCCAATAGCTCAATCTAATTTATGCACAATCTGGGTTCCTTTACACTGTCATTCCATATGCTCACCATGTAGGTACCTCCTACCGGGATGCATCGGGGGCATCCTATGTTGCATATGGCATCATAGGCTCAGTATCCCACCAACCACAACACCATCTTACACAACCTGCAATACCACCACAACCAAGTTACACAGCTAGTGTTTCCTACCAAAACCAAACTATGGACTATGAAAGAATGATGTCCCAGTCTTGAGACACAACTTCTTACACACAACCTACACCGTCGTAGCAGGCTCAGGCCTTGTCTTGGCAAACACAGCAATATGCGGGGAAAATTCCCACATTTGTGGCTCTGCCACCCACCCAAATATACTATGCACCACCAGTGAAAGTGGTTCAATACCCTACCCCTACTCCACCCACTCCATTGGGATAGGTGTTTGCACAACAAAACCATGGACCCAACCAACCAGCCCCCAATAATCAACAAGGGCAAGCTAGGAATAACCGACCCCAGAACCCAGGCAACAATTAACCATAGGGAGGTAGTCAACAACCAAACCCTCCCAACAATGCCGCAGAAAACCAACTAGCCCAAAATCCTCAATGACCAAATGCACCAAGATGCAACGTCCCATTGCATACAAACCAACCATGCACACTCTACGAGGTCTACGAGAACTACACATTCAAGTGTCCTTTCATGGGTCGTGCGAAGCAGGCCATTAGGAATGAAGTTCAATATGTTACCAACACAGCAGACCAAGCCAAACCCAACCCGACACCACAAGAACCTCCTCCTATGGTGCTTCAAAACCCATTACTAGTCCAAGGATTGGTGGCAACTACACCCAATCCCAATGCTCCAGGGGCACCTCCCACGGTAGAAACAAGTGTCCACCACCTGCTAGCTTTGACAACTAAAGAACTCAATCTACAAACCAGATGAAATCAGTATGGAACCAATACCAAACCTGCTGACACATCAGCAACATCTATGTCTAAAATAGTCAATGCACCTCTTCAGATACCCCCTTTCGCATGCCCCTGCATATGCCGGGTTGCCAATAACTCCACGGCTAGAGTTGCTGTTAGCTACAACATCATGGATGATTTGGTCCAAACAGCTACCGTCATGTCCACTCTTGAGATACTCAAAACTTTCCCAATGTAGTGGAAAGCCCTACTAGCCACCCTTGGGGTCGTAGACCCCTCTAACTCCAAGTTGATCACATTCGACACAGAGAATGGAGAACCGTGAATGCAATCAACCATTTCCTTTGAAATCCTAGTGTCTATCCGGAATTTGGTTGTGCACCAATGCATAGTGGATGAGGGTGAATCTACATGCATTATGTCTACCCTAGTCTGGCAGAAACTTGGATCCCCAATTATGCAACCATCCTCCACAAATTTGCGGGCGTATTATGGCCATCCCACTAAAGCCCAAGGAATCCTCCCCCATGTCCCCATCACATTAGTCAGGAAGATAGTTTTGATTGACATAGAGGTCGTCAATGCTCAATTGGACTATAACCTTATCCTTGGAAGAAGTTATATGTACGCCATGAGAGTCGTAGCATCAACTGTATTCCATCTCATGATGTTCCCCCATGAAGGGAAAATCGTGATGGTTGACCAACTGACTTATCACGATCTGCAAGGGCTAACAGCACCTGCCAATGTTATCCCTATGATCAACACCATTGATCTGTAAGGGATGACCACACATGCCAATACTATCCTTGCGGTCAATACCATGGTTGATAATATACCAATATCCCCATTGTTTAATGTGGGCCCTGGGTTGTTTGCCGATACCACCATGATGGCTTCTTTCCCCTTAGTGTCACCACCACTGACACCTAACGAGGCTGCGGACTTGTGCATGATCTCATCCAGCACTGCTGCACCAAAACAACAACTGCAGCCATAGCCCCAACCGCAACCATAACACCATCCGCAGTCACAACATCAACAACAGCTGCAACAACATCCGCAGCTGCAACATTATGTGCAGCCGCAACCACAACCTCATCCCCACATACAACCATCAGGGAGTTATTTGGGCCCCTCTCCAGTCCACACAATTCCCTTCCTCTTTCCCCCACCTAGTGTCATGAGCAAGCAAGTAATGGCCACCCTAAACCTACCCAACTTTACATTGGGAATCCCCATGTGGTATCTTGATCCACCAGCTCAACCACCAATTCCCCAAGTAGTCTTAACCCCCATGCAACCCATTGTGGTTGAGTCTCATCCTGCACCCGACCCACAAAAACTAACCACCGCACCCACACCTGCACTGCCCCACCGAAAAAGGGCCAGGGGAAAGAATGCAAAAGATACCGCAGAACCTCGATAGATCCTGCCTTGCACCGTCTGTGAAGAACAGATCCATTCAACTCAGAATTTCCCTGAGATTCCAATGATTTGCATGCATTTGGATGCCATGGATACAACCAAAAACCTCCCTGTGGTTGAACTTCCAAGCGCGCCAATAGTGAGAAACAAGTCATTGAGAACAAACCATGCTTGTGCCCTTTGCAGATTATATGGACACTATTCTCACCACTGCCAAGAATTTTCTAAGTTCTGAATAGCTTTAGCCAACCTTCGACAACATTCCCTCGAATCTAAGATCATCCTAATTGAATAAGTTCACCCTGATCGAATAAGTTCACCCCCACCTCCTTTTTCAGACACCACGTTCATTTACATGATGTCCAGTTCTATCGACCGTCTTGTCTCCACCACCACCAATGTTCCATCAGACCTATCTCTTCTATTGTTTCAGCAACCACATCTCCATCCACAGCCGCAACCTCAGTCACAACCTCAACCTTAGTTACCAGAGAAATATTGGGGTACATTCCCGATCAACATGATCCTTTTCTTTTTTCTTTTCCTTTTCCTTTTCTACCATCTGGGATCATGAGTAATTCGATCCTGGCAACCCACAATATATAGGATTTCACACTGGGAGATCCTGTGTGGTACCTTGAACCACCTACCCCACCTCTAAAGCCCCAGGATGTGTTGAATCATGTCCATCCAATTGAGATGAGGTTGCACCTACCTCCAGGTCCATCAAAGACTCCTCCTGTCTCCAGGCATGCCCCTCTTCCTCCAACAGAGACTAGGGGCAAGGCCATAAAAACCCCAACCAATACAATTTGCATGATCTCTAGCACTAGTTTCCCTTCCATCTCATCGACTGTGGAAGATCCACCTGATCTATCTCGGCACCACTTATGTGATGATGGAAATATATGTAAGACCGCCTTTGGTTTTACCCCATTCCCTTTAAACCATAGTGTGGAATTGGTTCTTCCCATAAAAAACCAAATTTTGTCATCCCACCTTTCCAATGACCTTCATCTTGGCAAGGGGGCATACCTCTTCGTTGACTCAGACGGTCAACTCTTGAAGAATCCATGCAACAAACTCCACCTCAAGAGATTCTATGCCTAATATAACCACTATGAGTGCCTTATAGCATAGTTTTTTCCCTTTTTGTTTTGCAATGTTTTTACCACAAATCAAAGACCCCCATTTGGGGGAAGCACCAACATCTACTAATTAAGAGTCACCCGGAGCCTGTTCGAGACACCTCTCACACCTATGGGCTCAAATTTCGTCCTCTATCTTCTAATGAGACCATCGTCTCATGTTTAATAAGTAATTTTCGGGACCACTTCCCAAAAGTTACCCCAATTTATGAGCCACATCATAGTGATGAAAGTGTCTGTGGACCTATACTTGCATCACACTTTCCTACCGCTACTCATGCGGGCTCTCGTGCCACCTCCCATAAGGAACATCATTTTTATTTTAACATATAAGTTGTCTACTCCGTCCACTGCACCTTATGCAGATCACCGGACCATCATATGGAGAACAGATCATTTCCTTTGCATGCATTCGGCATATAAATGCCTTCTAACTTGCACTCACAATCACATGTAGTCAAGTCCATCCACCAAAATTCACACACGACTCTCCTGGCCTCTGTCTAAGAGCCACCTCGGTTTGCATGCCTCTGCCACACCAACTCACGTGCCTCTACCATGATCTATCCCGTGCACGTATTGGTATGTTTAAGAGATACTTTCTCCATCCATACTCCGTGGATCACATTTGGACCACTGTCCACCGTTCCGACATGGGGTACCTCCTATGCCACCATAATCGGTTGACCATACTAGAGTTTCCTTTAAGCTCTTTTCTGATTCCTAAAAGAAAGAAAAGATTGTTGAGCGCAGCTGCTTCCTTTCCCATTCGTTAAAGTATAGGAAAGGGAATCTACATTGTCTCGCTTATCTCCTTTTGCGAATTATGTAGACCATCAAATGAAAAGGACCATCTTGGCATATTCAAGACAAGACCGTTCCCGTCTGCATACTTTTATGATTTCTTGGACAGAGACGCCGAAATTTACGAAAAAGCTCCCCATGGGTTTTCGTTAAGCTCTTTTCTAGCCTTCTCATCAAGAAAATATTGTAGAGAAAACTTGGTTTCATTCATGCTCGTAAAATTATCTGAATGACCATCCAATCAGTATAGGTTTAACCTTTTCCAACTTGATTGGACTACCGACGATAAAGAAGTCTCTCATCCCCTACAGGATGGGTGAGCTCTCCTATGTATACTTTTATCCTTTTTCAGGCACAGGAGACTACCAATGAAAAAGAGCCCTCATTGGAGTCTTTTTTGTGCTTTCAGACTCTCTAAAATTGAAAGCACCGTTGAGCATTTACTTTCTTGGGCTCACCAAAAATCCACAAGATCATACCACAACAGTGTCCCTAGACACCACCCCACAGGAAATAGTTTGGCAACATTCCCACTTTGGGTCGCCTTCAGAGTACTCTACAATGTGTCTTCCTTGGATCCCATCAATATCAAAAGTTTCCACCTTGACCAAGTATTTCCCATTTGCAGTGACATTCCTAGTATTATAGCTATGATCCTATTCCCATGAGTTAGTTGCTTCCTGGTCTTCCCTACCATCATACTCTGAACAAAGGAAGTTTGATTCTACTACACTCATCTTGCCCCTATTCAACTCTTTCCCTTGCCCCCCCCATTTAGTGGGTTAGTATGCAGATTGTCTCACATCTTTCAGTTATCTCCCTCACACTTCTGGTCAAGGAAACACCATTTCCTTGACCTGGGGCAGGTCTCCCTCTGTTGTCGACAATAGACATATTCCAGAGGATACACCGAGAGGTCCCTGTATCTTGGTTTCATTAACCTCATTGATGAGTTCCTTAGACCACTTGAGAGGATTCCTTAGTGCCTCTCGGGATGGTTATTTCTCACGTGCTCGACTCCAGCTACATCATCGCACCATTGAGATTCATACAGAGTATTGGTCCATGCAGTATTGGGTCAAAGACCCTGGATGTAATCTTACTCTAGCACATTGATGAGTCTATTTGAGGGACCTAAACAAGTTTATTTCCCTTTTGATTTCTGGGTTGCGTTGGAGACAGTGTTCAAAATCCCCAACAGTGCTTCTATAAAGATTTATGATTGATGCAGCATACTTGTACCACAGAGACTCTGACTCTCCATCAATGAGTCCATACAGCTATGTAGCATTCCAGATCCAATAGGCCATTAGTTATGAAGATATAGCATTCCATGAGAATGCCACGGGTCCAATGTAGCAGTTCTTTAGATCAATATTGTATTCAGCCTCTCATTGAGGCAACTACTATGTATCATCAGTTGTATATGATCGGCTCTTGTATTATAGAGCACAGGTCATATTATTCTTTTGACATTTTTACAAGCATGGGGATGCTCACCTCGTCCATATACATGTCACACATTATTTGTATCTCACTGATTGATGGGAACCATATTAACAAAAAAACCAAAAGCCACCATGCCCCAGCCCTAGAAGAACCACCTCTCCATAGAAAATCCTATGATATCCATCAACCATACGATGAGCTCTTTCCCTCACACATCAGGGGGTAATTTTTTAACCCAAAAAATCCCTCACTCAGCTCTACATGGCCTACACCACCCAAGGACACCCATACACGACCCTCATTTCACTCCATTGGACCCCCACACCCTAAAAAAGGCTTAAGAAAGAGCAAAAGGGCTTAAAAACCCCTAAAAAGAGCCTAAATAACTCACCTAGGGGCTAAAGCCTCCAAAAAGGGGCTAAAACCCCTCAAAGGATCTAAAAACCCCAAAAGGAGCTAAAGATAGGGCAGAAGGGGCTAAAGCCCTAACCAGGGGCTTAAAACCCTAAAAAGCCCCAAAAAAGCTATAAATAGAAGGGTGGGGGTCACTCTCAAAACATTCCTCCCTTCCCTATTGTTATGCTGTGAGAGTGAGTGCCTTGAGAACATTTTCCTCTCAAGACATTCACTCTCCCTCTCCTCCATCCTTCCATTGAGCCATAGCCCCCCCTTCCAAGAGAGGTGCTCTCCCAGCTAGGGCATGGTGGCCCATTCCAACCAGAAGGTATACCTGTGTTATTTTATGTCTTTGCTCTAGTAGTTTGTAGTTTCTTCTAACAGTATTTGTTTGCAGGTTCATTTCTTAGCATGTTTTTGCAGGTATTTTGGTTCTAACAGTTGTATGCAAGGCCTTGGAGTTTAAACCCTAACCTTGTGTGCAGAGGGGTTTCATTTTTCTTTCATTTATGTCCTGCATTTCGTTTCTATTTCATTTTCATTGCACAACCACTAGGAACCCTACCCTTTCGTCCTATTGACGGAAGGTAGTCGTTCCTTCCCTGTAGCAAGGGAGAAATCCCTACTACAGGAGGGTATGGTTGATGAGAAAACGTTTGAGGTGGAAGCTGTTGAGAAGGTTGGTTATGGGGAAACTGGTTCCCTGGATGGAAGTTCCTCCATCTAGGAGACCAAGAATTTTGTTGGTTTGGTGGTTGTGTCCAGGGGTTCTAGGAGTTAAAAAATTTCATTGGTGGTTGAGAGGGGTACCATTGAGGGTTAGAATAAGATGAAGGGAATTGTGTATTCATGTGCTAGATATTATTCCAATTATTCATGTTATTCAAAAATGGAAACAAGTCTGGAATCATACCTTGATTTCGAGGATGCCAGGGATTTTTCTGTGCAATAAAGTAAGCCAGTTCCACATCTGGAGTTGATGCTTGCAGAACTGCCTTCACTTGAGGTAGTGAAGGGCATTCTTTTGTGTCATGGTTCATCTTGCACAGCTGACACACTTCTACCTTTTCGAGTGGGCACTCCTTCAGAGGGTGGTTCTTCCTACATTTAGGGAAGAATACACCTCTACTACTTGTTTTTGTTTCGCCCTTAGGACATCTATTTCCAAGGAGATGGAGCTCATCATTTTTGTCTTGAAATTTTCAAGGAGATTTCCTATTTCTACCCTAGTGGCTCGTCCATTAGATGAATTTTGTGTTCTATCAAAGACATCACGTTCTAATTTGTCCCGTTTTTCTTGTTTGTTATTCCTGGAAGATCCCTTGGAATATCGTTTTTTCAGTTCAACGATCTTTTCAAAGGAATCCATGGAGATATCCCCCTTTCCTAACAGGTTTAACATGTCTAGGAAACCATCCCTAATCCCATGAAGTAGGATTATTTTGAGCACATCTAACCCCATATTAGTTTGTCCATCTCTTTGCACATTATATAAAATCCTTTCAACAAAATCTTCCAGACTTTTATCGTCCCTCTATACCATTTTAAACAGTTCTTCTCTCTTGTGCTTAGTATTGCAATACTCCTTATATTTCTCCTGGAACACCTATTTCATCTGGTCCCAGATAGTGACAGTTCCCCCTCCCAGGCTCATAAACCAACATAATGCATTGTTCTTCAGAGTGGTAGGAAAAAGTTTCAGCTTCTGTGCATTGGTGGTGTAGTCGTAGCTACGACAGAGGATGTCAAATTCAAAAAGAAATTCATCTAGATCCTCTGGCGCTTTTCCACAAAAGTGAGACAACACCGATGGCGATATAATTTTCATGGGGGTATCCCTTCTAGCTGTTGAATTGGGAACTGAAGTGTAGCAACCGTCCCTTCAGGCAGGGAATTACCCTCATGCTAATGATTTTCTCCCATTGCTTCTTCGTGATCTTCAGGACCACGTCTGTTGCTTATATCTTCCTCTGTTTTATCCTCTTCATCCTTCCACCGATCGTTAAATTTTTTATGGAATTGTGTCCACTCCTCTTCAATCACAACCTTCCTGTTAATGTGATAGATCAAATCTCGATCAGCTGATCCCATAGTACTAACTCTGTCTTCCTCCGCAGGGATATTCGAGGGTGTTGCAGCTCCTCATGTGTTCTCCACTATAGAGACTGGCACTGCCATTGCAGGGGTGACTGGGATTCTTCTAATAGGTGTTTCCTGATAGCGATCCCTAGTATAATAATTGGTACTATCAACCAGGTCATCAATGAATGTTCTTCTTCCCAATGCTGGATTTTGCGCACGGCCTCAACCACCTGCAATGTTAGTGTTCTGTGGGGTTCCAGGATTTATAAGAAGGTCACCCTGTACCCTTCTTGTATTCATGCAACCCAAAACATGCAAACTTAAAAACTGAAGAAGAATGAATAAATATAATTACTGGATGCAACTACTACGGTGTCTAATAATCATCCTCCCCGGCAACGGAAACAAAATGTTGGGAACCCTATATGCAAGTTAATTAAAGCCAACATACAAAGTGTTCAATATAAATTATCAACCCAGGTAAGTCTCTTATTTCAAGGATAATGTGCACTGTATATGATTTAAACACTAAGTAGCTAGTGCTGTAAATGAATGACCCTACTTTCTTGTTCAGCTGAACTCATCCCATAATCTACTTAATCTAGTTTACCTTCTTAAGAATGCAATCACAAGTACCTTCTTACGATCCTTAATCTAGAATTAAAAGATTTAGGAAATAACATATAGATTACTTTTGTAGAAATTTAAATACTTAATTCCCAAACCATCTAAAGATCCATCTGAACTATCTGAATTCAGCTTATTCTAGAAATTCAAAGTATACGAATTAAATTCTGCAATTATAAATGTGAAGAAACAAACTGCAAAGATCTAAAGAAAACCACGATTGAAAGAACTAGGGATGAATAAGGCCGTCACAGCTATCACACAGTTGCATAAAATAAAGTTAACCTATATAGTCGAATGGCACACCACACCACTGTAGTTTACAGAAGATGTAATTATTGATTATTCAATTGACACAACAAATTGATGACTATTGATGCTCACTATAAATAAAGGAAATTATCACAAAATCCAACCACACAACAGAATAAATAAAATACCTAATTAAATCAGCAATCCCTGTGGAAAGGTGGGCCCAACCTTCACACAGAGATGCTGGAAGTAACACACGTTAGAATGTTGAGAACTGAAGAATCAAACTCCTTGTATTAAAATGGCAGATGAGCACACAACCTCAGTCACAGCTGATACAATAATTCGATTAATTTCCAACCCTTGGCTCGGAATAGTTCCCAGTATTTATACAATTACAATCATAACATCTTCCCACTATTGTTGGGAAGCCTTGAATATATATGATCTTCAGGATGCCCTAATTACGATAAGCTATTACAGTCATGGAAAGATAAGGGCAGAAGATATAGGAAGGCTGTTACTCGAGCCAGAAATAATGATCATGATCGATTGAGAAGATACTCCGTGGATTGCAGCTATTTTTGAGCAGTGGCACACTATTGCCTTTGAATCTGTTGCATCCTGTTGCAACTACCTTTGTATATCTCGGGTGGAATAGTACCCTTGGACCATGTTCTTTGGGAAACAATGGAATGGATGGCAATCATCTCAGCAATGAATGTTCATTCCTCTCTTGGCATGTTCAGCCCGCTACACCTGTATCCTTTACATCTCGAATTATCTTTATAAAACCACCATATGTTACCATAATTTAAGATGTAAAGCCCTGATTACAACAATCCTAATCATTAATAAAATAAGACAATGATTAACCATACATGTATGAATTGAGGGACCGAGTGAAGGAAAAACATTTGTTTAGTATACATAATAGAGTAGGATGAGGCAAAAAGAGGTAGGTAAGGGTCATCAAAAAGGGGTCATTTATGGGCCCAACAAATAGCTAAAACCTCTAACTGAATTTGGAGTTCTAATTCCCGAAGTCGAAAGTCAGAAATCAGAAGGAGGGAAGCAGGAGGATAGCTAAAACCTCTAAGTCAAGTTCGACTTCTGATTCTTGAAGTCGAAAGTTGAAAATTGGAAGGAAGAAAGCAGGAGGATAGTTGAAACCTCTAAGTAAAGTTGGATTTTCTTATTCACAAAGTGGGAAGTTGGAAATTGGAAGTTGAAAGATCAGAATCCAGAAGTAGGAAGGGTGATACTCGAACACCTTCTTCCACTAGATTTCCGATTTCTGAGGTTGAAAATCTAAAGGCGGAAGACTAGAATTTGGAAATCAAAAAGGTGACCGTCAAACATCTTGTACTGTTGGATTCCCGATTTTCAAGGTTGGAAGTCAGAAAGGTCAATTTAGTTCGGAAATGGTCATTCTAGATGCATAATGGGTAATTGAATTTTGGATCAACTGTTACAATGGTTTTTGGGACTAAATATGAATGTGGAAGAGTGTGTTAATTCCCATTCCCTGTATTAGGAAGGGGAACAAAGGTTCTTAAAGAAATTTTTTTAAATCATCCGCATTATGGGGTATGGGGATGTGACATTGTGGTATGATAGCCACAAGTTACATCATTAGGCCTGGATTGGAAAGAAAAATATAAGAATACCCTCTGATACCAACATTGTAGTACACTGCATTGTGGTATCAGAGCTTATGGTTACAGAATTAGGCCTTAATGGGCCAAGTGGAACAGTTGTCAAGGTTGTTGGTAAACGGTTTCAACATTGTGATAGATACATAGCAGGGAAAACTTCCATGGGAAGTGGGTAAGTGATTTTGATTCTAAAATTATCTAACAAATAATGTGTTAACATGATTTTGTAGAGTCACAGTGCACGTTAGAAAGGGGGAGTTTTAACTAAAGCCATGAGAACCTACGATGGGTTTGATGCATGGAATTCCTATGAGAACGGGGAAGACACCATGGGAGAAAATGCTTGAGTGGGAAATGATGAAACCAAATCTAATGGCAGAAGATTCCAAGAGATACCGCCATACCTTTCAACCACCATGAGAAGCGTGATTAAATATCAGGTTGAGTAGCATCAGCTAAATGCCGCCATGTTTGAAATCTTGACATCCAGTGATGGATGAGCTCTAGGCGTCACATGAAAATACTAGAATATAGTAAGATCAGCACCAGAAGAAGAAGAAGGTATTCTAGTAGATATCTTGGCTCGAAAGGATTCACTGAGGATTCCAACTCTTCATCTCATAGACAAAATAGAAAGAGACAGTATAGAAATAGCTCACGCGATGAGTTTAAGAAGGAAAAACCTCCTACCTTTAATGGTGAGATACATACTGGAGAAGAAGTTGAAGCTTGGCTTCTTGGGATGAGGAAATATTTCCAAGTCCAAGACTAAGTTAGAAATATGAAAGCTAGAGTAGCCATCTTCAACATGAATGGAAGAGCATCCATTTGGTGGGAGCATCTTAGGTAGTTAAAGAAGATAGGTGAAAGGAATATCACTTGGAAATAGTTTAAGAAATACTTCAAGCATAAATACCTCTCTGATAGGTATTATGATGATAAGATCAAAGAATTCCATGAGATGAAATTGGGACAATAGACAATGGAAGAGTATGCCAACAAGTTATTGGAACTTTTTAGGTATGTCAGGTACACTAAATATTAAAAGGTAAAAATCCAACGTTTTCTAAGTGGATTACCTATGTCGTACAATGGCATAATTGAGTTTTATGAACCTAGAACTCTGGAAGAAAAAATAAGGAAATATAAGTATTGTTATGAGAAAAGAAAGAGAAAACATGGTGTCCATAATGCTTGGAAGGACAAGAGAAATGAAAAATCTGATCATAGGAAGAAAGGGTTCAGACATTCCAACTTCAGGAATTAGCAGAAGTAGCCATCCCAAGTTGAGAAGCAGTTAGCTAGAGTGGTAGAATAAAATCCAAGAGATCCACAATAGAAAAGAGAACCACTCCAATGTTGAAAGTGTGGAGGACCGTGCATGCCCAGGAATTGTCCAATTGAGGATGGGAATGCAAGGACAACTTACAACATTCAAGAATTAGAAACAGTGGGTCAAGTAGCAAGGGTTGTCCCTAGGATTTATGTAGAGCTAGAGGACCTCCAGGCAGATCATCGGTCAACTGTGGTTGAAGTTGCAAGTACAATTGTTGATCAATCTATTTCTATTTTGATTGAACCTGGATCTACTCATAGTTATATCACTCCTAGAGTAGTTGAGATTTGTGCTTTTAAGAAGATAAAGCATAGCAAATCATGGTAATTTTAGCTAGCCACCAGTACTAAGAGAAAGGTTAGTGAAGTGGTAGAGAAATGTCCATTGGTTATGGATGGATTGGTCACTTATGTAGATATGAATGTTCCACCACTTGGTTCCTGTGATTTTCTCGTTGGAATGGACTGGTTGGAGGCTCACAGAGTTAAGCTTGATTGTTACAAAAATACTTTTGACTGCTTGGATGAAGAAAGAAACTCAAGGGTTGTGAAAGGCATTCCAAAGGTGATTTGTGTTAGGAATATTTTAGCAATGCAGCTAAAGAAGTGTTGTAGGAACGGTTGTAGAGTGTAATCAACTCATGTTTTGGAGGAAACAAAGAATGAAACTCATAGGTTAGAGGACTATCCTATATTGCAAGAATTTAGGGATGTATTTCCTGATGAGATTCCATGGCTTCCTCCAAAGAGGGACATTGATTTCACAATTAAACTTGTTCCAGGAGCAGCATCACTGTCGAAGACAACGCACTGGATGAGTACACCATAAATGCTAGAGTTGAAGATGCAACTGCAAGAGTTGTTGGAAAATAAGTACATCAGGCCTAGTGTATCTCCTTGGGGAGCACCAGTTATGTTTGTGAAGAATAAAGATAGTACTCTCAGGTTGTGTATTGATTATAGACAGTTGAACAAGGTTACTATGAAAAATTAATACCCTTTTCCTAGGATTGATGACCTCTTTGATCAAATGAGAGAAGAAAAGATATTTTCAAATATTGACTCAAGGTCTGGTTAACATCAGGTAAGAATCAAGGATAAATACATTCATAAGATAGCCTTCAGAACAAGGTATGGACAATCTTAGTTTGAAGTGGTACCATTTGGTCTCACAAATGCACCAGCTACATTTATGTGCCTTATGAACAATGTTTTCAACAGGTATCTAGATAAGTTTGTTCTTGTTTTCCTTGATGACTTTCTTATTTATTCTAAGAATGAGGAAGAGCATGAAGAACATCTGAGATTGAAATTGCAATTGCTCAGGGAGCATAAGTTGTATTCCAATTAGAGAAAGTGTGACTTATATAAATATATGATTCATTATTTGGGTCACATTATCTCGGATGAGGGTATATCTATAGACCCTGAAAAGATTGAGGCCATCATGAATTGGCCTACCCCTAGAAATGTGGTAGATGTAAGATATTTTATAGGACTTGTAGGATACTATAGGAGATTCATCGAGGGATTCTCCAAGGTTTCACATTATCCAAGGAAAGGGATGAGATTTGAATGGACACCTAAATGTGAAGGAAGCTTCCAACAGTTGAATAATATTCTCACTAGTGCACCCATTCTAAAAATTGCAGACCCAGAAGAGGACTTTGTGGTGTGCATTGATGCATGCAGTCAAGGGCTTGGAGGAGTTCTCATGCAAGACAGCCATGTGATATGTTATGAGTCTAGAAAGTAAAAATATCATGATAATAATTATGCCACTCATGAATTAAAACTGGCAGCCATAGTACATGCTCTCAAGATGTGGAGGCATTACTTAATGGGCAGAAAATTTGTGTTAAGGACAGACCATTGTGGTCTGAAATATTTATTTGATCAGCAAGAAATAAATGCTAGACAAGCTAGATGACTAGAGTTTTTATGTGAGTTTGATTTTGAAATCAAACAAATAAAAGGAAAAGAAAACAAAGTCGCTAATGCACTCAATAGGAAAGTGCATGAAATACATGGGGCATCTGTTAGTGTTTTCCAATAATATCTGAGACAGCTGATTGTGAATCATCTTGTTGAAGATGATTTGTATGTGCAAGTCAAGAATAAATTGCAGCAGTAGAATATTGAGAAGATATATGAGGGATATAAATTGGAAGAAGATGGAATTCTTACCTACAAGAATATAATTTTTATTCCACATGTAGCATATTTAAGGAAAGTTGTGAGATCCATCAAAATCCATATTTTGGTAATCTAGGATATCAGAAGACAATTGCTACATCCATGAAGCAATATTTCTGGCTAGGAATGAAAAAGGATATTGCGGGTTACATTTCAAGGTGCATGAATTGTCAGCAGGTGAAGGTTGAGCATCAACACCCAACATGTTTTCCAATGTCTTGGAGACAACATGGTTCTATCATGGTTGTGGTGGATAAGTTGACAAAGGCAACCCATTTTATACCAGTCAAGTCCAGACATAAGACTGATGATATTGCAAAAATATTCATGAAGGATATTTTCAAGTTGCATCGATTGCCTAAGGAAATAGTTTCTAACAAGGATGACAAGTTCACTTCCAATTTTTGGAAGGCATTGTTGTTAGATTTGGGTAAAAAGCCCAATTTCATCATTGTTCACAATCCTCAGACTGGTGGTCAAACAAAAAGGGTGAATCAAGTGCTGGAAGAAATGCTTCGCATGTATGTGATGGAAAATCCAACCAAGTGGGAATATTACCTACACTTGGTAGAATTTACATACAATAATGGACAGCAAGCATCCTTGGGGATGAGTCCATATGAAGCCCTGCATGGTAGAAGGTGTAGGACACATGTGACATGGGATAATCCAGTGAACAATATTGTACTTGGACCATAATTTCTCAAAGAAATGGAGCAAGTGGCTGCGAAGATCAGGAAGAATCTCAAGGCATCCCAGGACAAACAGAAGAGCTATGCTGATAAGCTTAGAGTGCACAGAGAATTCTTCGTTGGGGATCATGTTTATCTCAGAGTGAGGGAAAATAAGAGTTCTTTGAAGATTAGTAGTGGTGCCAAGTTGTCCCCTAGATATTGTGGTTCGTTTGAAGTGATGGAAAGAATAGGTCCAATTGCATATAGACTTGCATTTCCTGCTAACACTAGAGTTCATGATGTTTTTGATGTATCTTTTCTTAAGAAATATGTACACGACCCTAACCACGTGATTAATTGGGATGTGATTTAGGTAGAACCCGAGGGAGATTTCCAAATCAAGCTAATGCACATCCTCGACAAGAAGGTCACCATGCTCCGAAACCGAGCCATAGGGTAGGTAAAGGTGCAATGGGATCACTATAGTCCTGAAGAGGATACCAAGGATATGGAGGATGCCATGCGATTGGCACATCCATTTTTGTTCAATTCTATGGGACACTGAGGATAATTCCAGTGTCACATTTTCGTTCAATTTTGTAAGCACTAAGGACAATGCTATTTGAAGGGGGAGGGGAATGTAACACCCCGGTTTTGAACCCATGACATCTTGATTGTGCATGATGTATGTATTGTAATGAGATCATTGCATGGAGCTCAAGGCCAAGGCCCTGCCATGGATCTGGTATTTTGTGAATAGGTGATCAAGTTGATTCCTATGTCTATTGTGCTATTCAAAGCACAATGCATTTTGTATACCATGTAAATGCACAAATCTAATAAAATACCACAACTAGCTATGTGGCATCAACGTGAAAGAGATGGGGGGCATGATTTCAGAAGGGAATAGGGTGGGGGAGTTGGTCAAACCTATGAGACTATACGGTTAATCCATATGTCAATGAGGGAAATTTGAACCCTCAGCTACCTTCATCCTCTTTCCTCAATCATTAATTCCTTCCAGACATTAGATGGTCTAGTTAATTCTTGGGTAGTACAGGGCATGTTAGAATGCATTCTACATAGGCTTGCAACCTAGGGGATCATGCAATTTTTTCTTCTACAAGAAGTAAGCATGTGATGCATGCCAGTCCATCCTAGGGGATGGCATTTTGAGTTTTTCTCAAACTCCTCGATCTAGGGGGGGCGATGGACACATTCATTCATGCAACTTTTCGAGCTCTCCAGACTTCTCCTGCACACTATGTGCTTATCCTGTTGCAGAACCTAGTTGTGTTGGTTTATTGTCTCAATTCATGGACTATGTATTTATGCAAGTATTTTTCCTTTGCTGAGAAAGGGAAGAGGAGATCCCTCATTTTGTACATGGGGACTTCACTTAGTGAACCTCTCACATAGCACGTGCGATTGTGGGATATTAAAGAATAACCTTAATTTTGAGAGATATTGACCCAAACTATTTTTGTTGAAACCCCCTCCCAATACTTAAAACTTCCTCCCCACCCTTTTTTATACNTCCCCCCAATACCTGCAATATATTGGTTTGATTTTTTATAATTTTAAAACCCACAATATGAACTAATGTGATAGGATATTGGTAAACAAGTGAAGCCCCCATGGTTTTGTAAGATAAGGTGGTTACCGGTGGTTTCCCCAGCGTTGGATGTCTTTCCCTCAATGGAAATCCTCTGTTATAATGTTTTCCCTATGTATAATGAAGTGCCTATCTTACTTTGTTACAGTGTGGTTTACTGTGTTGTCTACCCTGGTTTGGTTCTAAACTGTATGCAAGACTCGGGAGTGAGAGAGACATAGAATGTGCTCAATAAACCTAGTGCGGGACCTCACAATAAGGTATGAATGGATGGTAAATATGATCTACACATCCTGAAGTGCACTGGAAGGGAAGGTGTAGCTTGAGGGAATGTGGAGAAGAGAAGGAGACACTTCCTTGTGTTGGGTGTGTAGGAAACATGGATGCCAGGCCAGATAGATATTGTGAAGGTGTCCTTAGCTCTGTGGATGATCTCACTAGGTTAGTAGTTCTTCCTGTCCACTACCTTAGCATCCTGATAAACCCAACTATAAGGATGTATTGGCTGAGTGTCTGATAAACCCAACAATGTTTGGCTTGTAATCCTGGACCCTATTAAACCCACTTTGAATGATGGCTTGGATGAGTGCCTAATAAAACAATCTGTGGCTTGGCTGGGTAGTCTGATAAGTCCAACTAGGTATTGGCCTGACTGTGTGATAAGATATCTGACTGTGTGTGAGTCTATGTTTCCCTATTTCCTTATGGAATCATTCCCAACTCAGGGGTGGCATTGGTGTTGAGAGATTAAGGAACACATTGGCCTATGGTTGGGTGGAACTTTGTAGCTACATAGCTAGTTACATGACATATTTATTCATCAAGATAAGTATATCTACTATGTTTTTTATGCCATGTATTGTCTATGAATTGTTCTGTTCATGTCTAAATGCTTATTTATGATGAAGTAAAGGTTTGCTTATGTATATCTCCTACATTTCATCTCTATTTATGCCTTATTTGTTTGTATGCATTATGTCTAAGTTCATGAAGGCCAGAATCGTGTTACAAGGTAAAAAATGGAGCTAAGGTATGAAATATGGTGTTTCCGCCCTTGTAAATCCGCCTAAGGGAAAGTTGAATAAGGCCAAGAATGGGCGTTTTGATTCCCAAAGTCGGAAGTCAGAAATCAAAATATGGAAGGTGAAAAGTGAGAGGATAGCTAAAACCTCTAAGTGAAGTTGGACTTCTGAAATTCCAAAGTTGGAAGTCGAAAATCAGAAGGTGAGAAGTGGGAGGATAACTAAATCCTCTAAGTGAAGTTGGAATTCTGATTCCCGAAGTTGGAAACTGGAAGGTGGAAAGCGGGAGGATAGCTTAAACCTCTAACTAAAGTTGGATTTCCTATTACCGAAGTCAAAAGTCAGAAATCAGAAGTCAGAAGATCGAAAGCCGGACGTAGGAAGGGTAATAGTCGAACACCTTCTTTCGTTGGATTTCCGATTTCTGAGGTCGAAAATTGGAAGGTGAAAGACCGGAAGCCAGAGATAGGAAAAGTGACTGTCAGACATCTTGTACTATTGGATTTCCAATTTTTGAGGTCAAAATTCAGAGGTCAGAAGTCAGAAAGGTCAGTTTAGTTCGGAAATGGTCATTCTAGACATAGAATGGGTAGTTGAAGGTTGAAACGACTATTAGAATGGTTACTGAGCCTAAAAATGAATGTGGAAGAGTGTGTTAATGCACATGCCATGTGTTAGGAAGGATAACAAAGGTTATTAAAGAATTTTTTTAAATTATTCGCATTATGGGGTATGGGGATGTGACATGTGATCCCATCGCAAATATTACGATTTGATGATACTTCGTTGCTTCCTCTTCAGTGAGATGTGGAAATTTACCTGATCCATCTCTCAACACATCCTAGTATATATATAATTGATCAATGCAATCAATATGATTCTACGTCTCATTGAGCCACCACAAGTTGTGGTACCTTATGCCCCTACAAGATTGGGAGACTTCTACATAAATACCTTGATAATGGGTGGGTTCCATCCATCCCACCAACACAATTAGAATGAGAAACCAAGAGTAAGTAAAGGGTCTCTTACCATATTGGACTAAAATTTCATCCTTTTTTATATGATTCAACAAAAGGAAAGACTACTTCATTTGGAAGCCCTCTGTGCACTACTATGCGCACTCAATCACTCCATAAGTACATTGGTTTGGTCTATTTTTCCTTACCATTTTCACAAGCAACATCTTGGTTGCAACTCTAACAGTACCATCACTGATTGTGCTAATAACATAGGCCCTTTTGTCTCGGACCACATCATATTTCTTCTTCACTCTAGTAGTTAATTTCTTGTCATTGTCTTTGTTGTGAAAGTACGTGAAAGTACTGCGACACGTTGGCCCCCTTCATAGGAAACCCAGTAATTTGTGAAATCAACTCCACTATGACTGGTACCTTAGTATCCAGCCACAACTATCCTCCATTGAAGAAATCCAAAAACTACTTTACTCATGCATTTTCTTCTATTGAGCATCTAAAGTGTGACATATGCATGAGGCCGGACAACCACGACCACTGCAATCCAATCGCCCACTGCTGTGGTGTGTGAACAAATGGCCCTCCTGCATATTTTTATTGTGATTTAGATGGCTTTGCAGTGCATTCGGTGTATACCAATAGGTCATGATTGTTATAAGTCATCTTCATCAAGAAGGGCATAATGTTCAATGTGTTGTGCACTCCTTTTGGCATCATTGAAATCCTAATTGGATATCGTTGGTTCTTGGTCAATTTGACCTATGGTGTGTTGGCCTTGCACGTATTAGGATTTATAAGCCTGCCTTGTCCAATATGTCTATCAGATTATATTTTCCTAAATTAGGATTAATATAGTTATTATTGGGTCCACTAGTACCATTGGGTCCACTTGGCCTAATGGGGACATATGTACCAGTCACTAGAGTGTAAGGAACATCGGTAGAGGCTAACTAGAACTGGATTCACCTTCATGCATCAGTTTAGGAGCCTCCTATACCAATCCCTACATTTTAGGAGCCACTGGGAGTGTCAGCACCAAACTCCTTCAGTTATTGGCAGTTGGTGACTAGTCAAGCCTAGTTATGCTTTGGTTATATTCAGTTAGATATCTTGCAATTCAATTAATGCTAGTTAAGCATGGCTGCATGTGGGAAGGAACCAGTTCTCACCTACTTCTCACCTACTACTACAGTTAAACTAGTTTGATTGATTGTAACTGATTGAGAGACTAGATTAGACATCTAGAGTTATCCTGTTGAACTCCAATAGTTATTTAGACACTTCTAGCTAGCCATGTAGTCAGTCTTGAGTTGGTAGATTCGAATTAATTTCTCATGATTTGAATTCTCCTATTTGTAGCACTATTGTATACTGCTGGGATTAATGAATTTTATTTTGTAATTATACTGAGAAATTCTTGTATGTTTCCTGTGAGATTTGTTTTGTTCATTGGGTATTATTCATTCCTTTTCATTGTAAATAATTAAGAATCTAATAGCACTCATTTCTTGAATATCAATGGCATATTAATTCTAACATGGTATCAAAGCCTCCTCCGGAAATATTTAAGTCTATATACTCTCCATTGTACACCAGAAGCAATTAGGTTTCCATAGAAGCCCTGAAAAGAGTGCCTTGTTTCCTATGAATTCAATTAGAGTGGCAGTGCGGGCGTGACGGACCGTGAAAAAGTGTACATGATGAGAGGGAAGGATTGATTTTGACATAGTGTGAATTGGTTTTGTTTTTGCAGTGAATTCTTACATGCGCTATGTAGCTTGATTGAGGATATTGCCTGAACATAAGGAGAATTATGGACTCTCAACCTTCCACACCCCGGATCCTAAAACCCTTCAACTATGTTGATTGGAGGGTAGCTATGCAGGTTTCCTTATGAAGCAAGGGCTTGTTCAGGATGACAATGGGAAGGAAGGATGAACCCCATCATCCAGCTGATAAAAACAAGTTTTTGAACTGCTTAGATGTAGCTTTTGGCTTTCTATGTACTCACATCTCCAGAGACCTCCTCTTCCACCTTGAAGGTTTGAGGACACCCAAAGAAGATTGGGAGAATCTTGAAGTCTTGTTTGGAATGCAAGATGAGATTCATGGAAAAATTTTGGAGAACGAGTTGATATCCTTAAATCCCAGTAGTTTCGAGAATATACATAAATTCTTTACAAAATTCAAGTCTCTTGCACTTCAATGCAGACAGTGCCAAACAGAGAGAAAGGATAAGATGCATGTGCTCTCCATACTCAACAAACTAGGTTCTGAGTATTCTTTATTTCTCTCTACCTTCCAATCCATAAGAGTTTCCATTCATAATTGGAATATTCCCTCACTTGATAGCTTTTTCGAGTCTGTTATCACTGGAAAATTACCAAAGTTTGTAAAGGATATTCCCAGGTAACAACAAAACCACTTTGAAAGAGAAAACTGGCTTTTTTCTCTTTTGAGAGGGATCTCTCACTAAATATTAACAAGGCCAGATATGTATAAGCAATACTGTTTATAATTGATAAGATTGGTTGAAATAGAACACATGACCATTGGGATATGGAATCAAGATATGAATATAGATGAACAGAACTTATGCATGGAAGTTTTAACAAAGGAAAGGTAGCTACTCAGTCACAGTCAAAATTTGATTGTCTGATGGAAAGGAAGAACATGAATAGACCATTAACACAGAGCATTATAAAATTGAATTATGTATTAACTTTAGAAGAAAGGTTTTGGTGAATATATGAAAAGAACAGCTAGAGCATATTGAATATGAATTCTAAACTTTTATACACTAATTTCAGACATGAAGGAATACATACTAGAAAGATAAAACTGGAAAAACATTCACATGATAAGAGAAAGTATAGACTGCAACATGAAATAAAATAGGAATATCTGAAATAACGCAAACTTTCATCTCTATAAATTAAAGAAATACTTGAATAAACAAATCTCTCAAAATCTCATGGCTTCCAACCATTACTTCATCAAATGTATGAATACTTATACAATTACTCCTTGAGCTGAACAATAAACCTAACTCTCTAACGGCTTAAACAGTTTATTACATGTGTCAAAGTGCTTGTCTATTACAAAGAAACTCTGAGATAACAAAACTTCTTAACTAAATGAAATTAAAATAACATTTTATCATAAAATTTATCCTTCACTGAATTTCCTTTGTGTTGTATTGCTTGATATCTTCATGGTTGTAATTTATATTTATTTTATCCAAATTGTTGAATATCTTCCATACAGAGCCTACTGCATATCTTGAAAGTTACTGTGGTCTAACCTGCAATTTACCAATTTCTCCAGATACTCCTCTTAACACAATAATGGTCCCATTTCCTCCCAGAAGAAAGGAATTCCCTTATTTACCAATGAAGTTGTTACCATCTAACTTTGTACTTAGTGGTTTTTTATCAAGTGATCCTGGTGAACCGGACAAATATGATTTGTTCGGACTTCAGAAGACCTTCGAAATTGCTTCTTGGAAGTGCTTGTTGTGCTATATCACATGTTCATACCCCATGGGGGGGTTGTAATAAGATGTTCTAGCATGATAGTGTTTGTAAAAGACTCAGTCTCTTAGACTTTATTTGTCAATCCGATCAGCCCAGGGTGTTTTTTCCCTTGGTTATTATTGGTTGTTGAATAAACGACTGATAATTTTTGAGTTTTTCACTCAATACCTCCAAAGTTGGGGTGGTCGACTTGGCATTTACGCCTATTGAGGTTATTAGAGTCTATGTGTCAATGTATAAACATGCTAGGCATTATGGTCGAGTCATATGAACATGTCTAAGTCCCCCTAGGTTTTTATTTTTAAATTTTTCCACAAAACTTAGGCTATTTTTTAATAGTCTAATTGGAAAAATTGGTTTTGTAATAAAAGTGGGATCGAAAATCAGTTTCAGTCATGGGGGTGCTCATTTTCAAGCTAAAAGCACCATGTAAACCCATAAACCCACTTTTTCTAAGTTTTGAGTGATTTGTCCATCACTCGGGTCAAAAATCCCTAAAAATCAAATATTGATTATTTAATTGATAAATTAATTAAATAATGGAGAAAACCCCAAATCCTAAATCATTGGGATTTTCTCCGATTTAACTGAAATTAGTCTCATCAACTTGGGATTGACTAGATATGACAATCCCTTGACTAAAGGAGGTGATTTGGGCTGATCTTGGAGTACATTTATGCATGCAATATTTGGAATTGTGCCCTCCCTCTCTCCTCCACAAGTGTGGGCCTCTCTGATTGAGTTTTGGTGGATGCTTCAGTCAACAGGTTGAGGTGTCAGATAGATCATCTCTCTTATTGATAGTTGCACACAATGAGACTCATATTAGGCTCAGTTAGACACATATCAGGCCCAGATTCACTCCCCATGCAGCTACAGTCTCTCTCTCCTTGGGATTTGTGCCCCCTAGGATAGATCTCTTGTTTTTGCTATAAATTAAACATAGATTACCTCTCCCAAGCTAGTTAGAACTGGGATTGAGGTTCTTTTGCTATTGTACTGGTGTATTGCTCTTCATGTGTGGATGGTGATTGTCAAATGTTTATGAGCTATAACCTGTGTTATTTATCTTTGCTTTTACTGGTTAATTGTTAGACTTGAAGGAGAGAGCTCCCTTCTGTTAGGGTAATAGTTTATTCTAGTTTGATTTATGCTCTTAGAATTTGCTTGTTTCAGATCTATTGGAGTTGCATGAATTTTAAGTTTAATTGCATGCTTTCCAATTATCTTTTCCAGCAGCACCTATGTTTTAACCATCTGTTTGTGAAAGGATTTATAAGTTGCGGGTGATATCACTTGTAGAATGGGTTGAGAGGGTTTGCATATTCCTAATATTCAATATAATCTGGAGGAAATAATCCCTCGGTGTTCCACCAAATCAGACTCCAAATCCCAACATTCCTAGGCTTCCAACACTCTTTCTCTCTCTTCCTCCTTCAAAAAATCAATTTTCTTACCTGGTTACTGTGTTTGAAAGATTTGATATCATTTGGATCTGTTATAATAAAGTAAAAATTACATATGTCTGTCTTTTCAAGGCTCATAGACTAGATCACATTCCTAAAAAAGGTTTCATAAACCATTCTAGATCTAGTTTAGGAAAATCATCCATTTTGCATGGCAATTTAAAGAGAATCCGTAGTTGCATGCTTTAGATTTCTGTTTCTGTTTTAAAAATATTAAATCCAGCAATCAATGCATATTTCATTTGCTTCTCAAACAGCAATCCAAGATCCCAAGTTCCTTTTTCACTGTTTTAGCTAGTTTTAACTTAGTTTTGTTTGGTTTAAAGTAGGCTGACCCAAAGGTACTTCCAAAGTGATTTTGGGAATATTTCATTAAAAAATTCTCTCTGTATTTTATCAGTCATAAAATAAATAATAGAATCTTATTTTCAAAAGTGGCTTTGGGATCGTTCAAATCCCCCCAGGGATCTCGCTTTTGACCATAATTTTAAATTTTCGGAAATTTGTAAAGCCTTGGTTTCATCCTGTATAAGAACCAAGAGGATTCAGATAATTTTACTGATATTGTAACAGAAAATAATAAAAATTTTCTTCAAATAGGCTCTTTCGAGCCCATTCCCCATCCCCCCTGGGGGGATTCGCGTCTTTTTTGTCGTTTTTTGCATTGTCTTACTTTTTTTTATTTAGATTAGTTTCATTCATGAATAATAACATGTTTTGATTACTTTATCATATAATCCATATTACATTATCAAATTAACTTGAATACTTACCCCATGACTTCCTGATTGACCCGCAAGGGGAAAGAGATATGTGGTAGGAATAATTAGAAAACTTGTGATTTTTTTCTATTTCCTGCTTATTTTTAATTTCTATAAGTAATTTTTCTAAAATAAACCCCCTCCTTGAATCCCCCATTGAGGTCCACTTGGACCGAAATAGGTTCCTCGAGGGTTTTTCTTTCTAAGAAAACACATCCTTTAAAACTCACTAAAATTGACAAGACTCTGGTGTGTATGCTCTTAAATTGGTTGTGGTTCATCCAATCAGTAAAGCTGCATCAAAATAAACATGAGTGACTAGTTTAATTAGTTTTCACCTTCCCCAATCAACCACCATCAGGCGAAAATCCAACGCCTCGATCAAACCGTAAGCGGTGGCAAAATACCCAAAGGAAGTGGGAACTCCTGAAAAGTGACCTCGAGGCAGCAATCTCTATTACACTTATGGGGGAATTATGAACAAATGTCTCAGAGACTCCATTCAGCCCACATAATCCTTGCAGGTATCCGTGAAGGTTTAGTTTTGGACATACTCCAAGTACTCTGGAGTATATCTAGAGTCCCCCCCCTCGCCTAATTTTAATCAACTCATATTTCACATTAACTTAAAACATACCAAGAGGCAATCACAAAACATTCACTCCAAGCACATGCAAGTACAATGATTATTTTATGACTCCATTTTAAGGAACTGGCTATTTTCTTTCTATATATATATATATATATATTGTGTCTTAGCATTGTGCTTTCATGCGCTCACTTTTTTTATCTTGTCATCTATGGTTGTTTATGGTTAAATTTCAAACTCCTAAGTAACTCATTCAGTTTAACATCACCATACTAAATAATTTTTCCTTAGTAAACTAATAGGGTCTACCCCCTTGGATTTGTTAGGAGTTGAGCCTAAACGGAGGAGTCAAGAACAAGGTGACAGCCTTGACTTGAGACTTGCCTCCAAGGACACACCGAGTGGCTGTAAGATTTCTTCCACATTCCCCCTAGGTGTGTGAAAGGCAGCAACACTTTTTGGCACCATTGCCATTGATAAATATTTTTATTCCCGAGTACGACTTAGCTTAGATTTTTTCTAAAACAACTAAAAAGATAAACAAAAAATTGATTGATCTTGTCTTTAAAAAACATAGAAATGAAAACTTGATCCATCTGGTGACTCCACTATATAACATCCCTCCAAGAATTTCTACCCAAATAAACCGCCGATAATTATTCAATCCTCTCCTTGATCCCGAAAGGTTTGTTATGGAAATATTGAATAGGCAGACTTCTCGTAGAAACCTTGAATATTTAGAAGACCAATCCCTCTCAAATATTCATCACATATTTGTAGAGAATCATATCCACCAATCTCAAGAAATGACAGAATTCTTCAAACCCGTTGACTTTTCTCAAATAGTAGGTGTTCCCCATGACATTCCAAATGATGCTATCAAGAAGCTTCCCATATTTCAGGGAAATAATGCCATCACTGCCAAGTCTCACCTCCGAAAGTTTGAAAAGCACCTGGTCAGTTATTGCAATGATGCTTCCCATAACCATGACAATGTCAAAATGAAGCTCTTTGCTTTATCCTTTGAAGATGATGCCGCAAAATGGTACTTCGACCTAGGTGATGATTCATATAAAACTCTTAGTGAATTCCAGGATGGTTTTAGAAAGAAATGGGGAGAAAACAAGGAACCAAGACATCTGCTTGCGGCCCTTCATAACATAAAGAAGATAGAGAATGAAACTATGGATGAATTTAACACTAAATTCATGCGTGTGGTTGTGGACCTCCCCAAATATATCAAACATAAAGATGCATCCATCCTCATATCCTACATCGAAGCTTTCACCGGTGATCTAAGGTACCAGTTGAGGGATAAAGATCCAACCGATCTAAAAACTACCTAGGAATTGGACGAGAAAATAGAAATGAATATGCAGTCTTCAGGCAAGTCCAACATTCTAGGTTACACTAGGGGAAACACTTTGTACAAAAAAGAGAAGGGTAAAGCCTCTAAATCAGAAGAGAAGGGAAATTCTAAGGATCCCATTGAAAAGATGACAGACATGAGAAAGAACTTGGTTACTAGTCAAAACCAACTTATGGCAAATCATTTTGCACAAATGAATCATATGCAAAATAGAATAATCACAATGGAAATGAATAATGGACATAGGAAATTTCAGCCTAAATAGAATCAGATGTATCAAAAGAAAGCTCCTCAGCAAAAACCCAGGATTCCAAACCAATTAAAATCAACTAACATGGTAGAAGAAGTAATTCCATGGTGTATACCTTGTGAACAATTCCACCAAGAAAGCACTTGTTATGTTGCAAACCAAGTTATGGAACATGGACTTCCCGACATTAGTAATCAGGAAACAATGTCAAGAGAGTCTGATTAAGTGTACATGGTAGGCCAAACCTACCCTTTATAGAACCAACATTGGTAGTGGGACATGGATTATAGTTATGAGAAGGATATCCCTTCAAACTTATATGGTGAAATGCCTACTCCGAAAAGAATTCAGGAAATGAAGAAGGATATATTCAAGGGTGTGGTTTATCAAAGAAAGGAGAAGCCATCACCATCTAAATAGTACAAACCAAAGGTAACTGCTCCTCCTCTCCCATATCACCCTGTTATCCCTCAATCAAATGTTAATATGGGAGAATGGATAAGTAGTGCTAAGCTTCATGTTTATGCAATTGATGTTCTTAAAATTCCTGGTCAAAAAGAAAAGTTGTTGAAAGCCATAGAGGATATTCAAAGTAAAACTCATAATATTGTCAAAGATGTTAGAATAATCAACCCATAGTATTTACCCACTTAGACATTAATTCATTTATTTTGTCTTATTTTCCTAGTCCATGAGTCCCACCATGTGCAAGTTGATAATTGCCTATCCATAGAGGTCAAACTTGCCATTATTGACTCATGGAGCGCTTGGGAAAGTCTAGGGAATCAAATCTGCTTTATTCCTGGCCTCCTAGGCACCCTTCTGCTTTTTCTGCTTTATTGCCTGCTTTTTCAGTGTTTTAAGGCACATAGGAAAGCAAGACTAGGTGAGGTGAATCTGCTTTGTTGCCTCTTCCTCCTCCACTCATTCCTCCATGCAAAAACATGTATGAGCTGCCATTTGACCACTCTTTAGCTTTCCCATGCGCCCTTGCTAATTCATGGGGTCCTTGATAGATTTGGGATTAGCTTTTTACACCTATGGGGGATTTGCCTATTTTGGGTAAGCCTGCTTTATGCTAGATTTGGATGCTTCCTTATGCATTCGATTTGCTCATGTATTCTATATATTCAGCAGCCTATGTTATTATAGGGTTGGCTATTGTACACTCAGTTAATATAATTTTGTGTTACAGCTCCATATTCAGTCTCCATTGTTGATAATTTGCATGATCAATTGTTAATTGCTGTGAGTGAAATTAATCTACTGCAGGCCTGAATTTCTACAAAAGAGGATCCTCTCCCTAATGATAATTCTATATTTGAAGCCAAACATATTGAACCTATGGATATGCCTATAGTCCTCAATAGTGTTGATCCAAAAAGAGAAGACCATCTACCTTTTTATGTCTCTCTCTTAGTTGATAACCTTCTTCTTCATAACTTCATGTTAGATTCAGGTGCTTCATCAAATGTCATGACAAGAAAAGTAATGGAACAACTAAATTTAAGGGTCACCTGACCCTACCACAATGTTTGTGCAATGGATGCAAGAGAAGTTGAAGTGGTAGGGATAATTTTAAATCTACATGTTAAGTTGGCCAAGTATCCTGACATCGACATGTCGATGGATGTGGTAGTGATAGATGTTCCAGATAATTGGGGTATGTTTCTATCCAGAAAGTGGGCCACAACTCTTAGTGGGTACATTCAAATGGATTGGACATATGCTACTATGCCTGCATCAGAAAACACTAGGGTGATACTCCACAGAGAGAAGCTAGGGAAACGGCATGTAGAAAACCCTAAGAAGCCTGGAAATGAATTTGTTCATTTTACTGATAAATTTGGAAACTATGCTATCTTCTAGGGTTAGAAACCGCTAAAGACATGCCAGGATAAAGATGTTGAAAATAAAATGTGATTCATACTTAGTTGTCCTCCAGATTAAGAATCAGTATCAGTGCAAAAATGACAGACTAAGGAATTATAGAAATGCCATATGGGACACCATGGAATGGTTTGATGCACTTAACATCCAAAAGGTCCCTAGAGAAATGAAACATTTAGCAGATAAGTTGGAAGTAGCAGCATCCGCCCTCCAGCCATCAGATGAACTGATTAGTGGGAATGGAAAAATGGAAATTAACTTCAGGCCTTCAATTCTAGATAATGTAGATCACTCGCAGGTATTTAAAGATGATGAGCAACTCTTGAGATTCATCCATAATCTCCAAGAGTTTGAAGGTTGCAAGATAAGCTATCAGCAAGAGGGTAAAGAGTATCAAGAATGCAAGGATCGTGAAAGGAATAACATCCTGAGTAGCCTTATATATTTTGAAAATATGTTTGATCGACAGTATCATCATAAAAACAAAAAAGAAGTAATAGAAATTGGGGATTATATGGAAATAAACATAGGAACTAACAAAGACCCCAAGTTAATAAAAATTGGAAAAGGTACATCGAAAAAGAAAAGGAACAATTTGATCAACTTAATCAAAGAATATAGATATGTGTTGACCTTTAGTTATGATGAACTTAAAGCCTATCGGGAAGATGTGTTTCAACACAATATCCCCCTCACAGAAGAGGCTAAGGAGGTCAAGCCTTTCTGACAAAAACTTAGGCAAATAAATCCTAAGATGGCCCCCATTGTGTAGAAGGAACTTCAGAAGATGTTAGCAATAGGGATCATAGCACCTATAAGACATTCATCATGGTGCTCCAACTTAGTTGTTGTCAGAACGAAGAATGGGTCAATTAGAATATGTATAGATTTCATAAATCTGAATACATCATGCCTTAAAGATAATTACCCATTGCCCGACATGGAAACATTGCTTCAAAGAGTAATGGGATCAGGAATGATGTCCATGTTGGATGGATTTTCTGGTTATAACCAAGTGTTGGAAAATAAAGAGGATCAACATAAGACTACATTCACCACACCTTTGGGCACCTATAAATTCTTAAGAATGCCTTTTGGTTTATTAAATGCTAGTGCTACCTTCTAGAGAGCCATGGATTTTTCTTTCAAAGAACTCATAGGAAAAATAATCAAAATATATGAAGTTGACTTAACTATTTTCTCAAAAGAAATATCTGACGACATAAGTCATCTTAGGAAGGTTTTCATAAGATGTCGAAATATGGTATTTCATTAAACCCTGCCAAGTCAATATTTGGGGTTGATTAAGGCAAGTTTCTGGGACACATCATTTCCAAGGATGGTGTCAAATTTGATCGTGAGAGAGTTGAATCCATTAAGAATGTCCCCTTGCCTCAGAATCTTAAAGCTCTCCAGTCTTTCAATGGTCAGCTTAATTTCATAAGGAGATTCATCCCAGATTTAGAAAAATTAATGAAGCCTCTACAGAAGTTGTTAAAGAAAGATGCTAAATTTAAGTGGACGGATGAAGGGAAAGATGCTTTCAAGTATATCAAAGATGCCATATCCAGGTCCCTAGTCTTGATTAGTCCAGATTATTCCAAGGAATTTCAGATATTTTCCTTCGCCTCGGAGGACACCATTGCTGGTGTTCTACTTCAAAAGAATAAGGAAGGACAAGAACAACCTATAGCCGCTTATGAGTAGAGCCTTGCAACATTCAAAGTTGAAGTATACCACCATGGAGAAACATAATTATGCTCTTGTTAAGTCCCTTAAACATTTCAGAACTTATGTAGGTTACTCCAAAATCATTGGGTATGTACCCCATGCAGCTGTCAAGGATATCATGTCCCAACAATATTGTATAGGAGTCAGGGGTAAGTGGGTTTCAAAGATTCAAGAGTATGATTTAGAGATAAAACCTACTAAGTTAATTAAGGGACAAGGTCTTGCAAAGATGTTGACCCAAGGAAATGAAAATTCCTTAGGAATAATCTTCCAGAACAATGATTCAGAACAAAGTGTATCAAACGAGCTTCAGAGATTAGAGCAGCACCCTTGGTATTCCGACATCATTTTCTTCCTCTGTAATCTTACATGCCCTGATCACCTACTTGGCCATAAAAGAAGAGAATTAAGGTTAAAAGCAACTAAGTATTGTTTAACAAAAGATGGTTTGGGTTGGACAAACCCTGATGGTTTAATACTTAGATGTGTCGATGAACCTGAGTCCAAAAAACTCATGGTTGAGTTCCATTCAAGATTTTGTGGTGGACATTTTGCAACAAGAACAACTACCCATAAAATCCTTAGAGCAGGCTACTATTGGCCGATCAAATTCAAAGAAAATTTCAATTGAAAGGATTTTAAACTTGTTTATGTCCTAGATGTCACCTTACCTATCCATTTAAAGATTCCAGTGTATCAACTTCTCCCGACCTTCAGCTCAAATTAGAATGCCATTCAGAACAGAATCAACCAATTGATCGAGTTAGATGAGAGTAGAAGAAATTCACTTGACCAAAGTATCAAAAATTCAAACAAAGTAAAGAGAACCTTTGATATATATACCCAACCTGGATCCTTTCAAGTAGGTGACATAGTCTTGTCTTGGGACAAACGACGGAAGAAACCTGGGAAACACGAAAAGTTCGACAGCTTATGGTTTGGGCCATATATCATTGATGAAGTAGCAGGAACAAATTCTTTCTATCTAAATGACCTAGAAGGAGAAATATTAAGCCTACTAGTGAATGTCTTTCTCCTCAAGATGTTCTTCGCCGAGATGGTTTGATGCCTTTACTGGCATCGGTGGTTTCAGGGCCAATTTCTAAACCTTGCCCTACATGTATTTTTAAATTTTATGTATCATATTGTTGTATTATAGATGTTTTATACCATAGTACTAACCTTGAAATTTTTCTTTTGTATATTAGTCTTGTAAAATATTTCTTTTTTGTACATCATAGACTAATTATGTACATTAATATACTATTATAGTTGATTTCTTTTATATACATGTTTCTGACAAACTTTAATTGCTATGTAGGACCCAGAGATTCCAGAGCTCTCACATCCTCTTCTTTGATCAGAAGAATAGTGAAAGCATGTGTCCCTAGATGGATCCAGATGTTACCACCTAAGTTGTACTTAGTGGTTTTTTATCAAGTGATCCTGGTGAACCGGATAAAGATGATTTGTTCGGACTTCAGAAGACCTTCGAAAGTGTTTGTTGTACTATATCACATGTTCATACCCCATGGGGGATTTGTAATAAGATGTTCTAGCATGATAGTGTCTGTAAAATACTCGGTCTCTTAGACTTTATTTGTCAATCCAATCATCCCAGGGTGTTTTTTCCCTTGGTTATTATTGGTTGTTGAATAAACGACTGATAATTTTTTAGTTTTTCACTCAATACCTCCAAAGTTGGGGTGGTCGGCTTGGAATTTAGGCCTATTGAGGTTATTAGAGTTTATGTGTCAATGTATAAACATGTTAGGCATCATGTTCGAGTCATATGAACATGTCTAAGTCCCCCTAGGTTTTTATTTTTTTTTATTTTTTAAGATTTTTAAGTTTTAATTTTTCCACAAAACTTAGGCTATCTTTTAATAGTCTAATTGGAAAAAATGGTTTTGTAATAAAACTGGGCTTGAAAATCAGTTTCAGTCATGGGGGGCACTCATTTTCAAGCTAAAAGCACCATGTAAACCCATAAACCCACTTTTGCTAATTTTTGAGTGATTTTTCCATCACTCGGGTCAAAAATTCCTAAAAATCAAATATTGATTATTTAATTGATAAATTAATTAATTAATGGAGAAAACCCCAAATCCTAAATCATTGGGATTTTCTTTGATTTGACTGAAATCAGTCTCATCAACTTGGGATTGACTAGATCCAACAATCCCTTGACTAAAGGAGGTGATCTGGGCTGATCTAGGAGTACATTTATGCATGCAATCTTGGGAATTGTGCCCTCCCTCTCTCCTCTACATGTGTGGGCCTCTCTAGTTGCATTTTGGTGGATGCTTCAGTCAACAAGTTGAGGTGTCAGACAGGTCAGCTCTCCGATTGATAGTTGCACTCAGTGAGACTCAGATTAGGCTCAGTTAGACATAGATCAAGTCCAGATTCACTCCCCATGTGGTTGCAATCTCTCTCTCCTTGGGATTTACGTCACCCCTTGGCTAGATCTCTTGTTTTTGCTATAAATTAAGCACAAACTACCTCTCCCAAGCTAGTTAGAACTAGGATTAAGGTGTTGTTGCTATTGTACTATTGTTATTGTTTACTATTCTAGAATAAAGAAGCTTTGGAGGCAAGATCTATGGTGTAATGCTCTTCATGTGTGGATGGTTATTGACAAATGCTTATGAGGTATAATATGTGTTATTTATCTTTTCTTTTGCTGGTTAATTGTAGGCCTTGAAGGAGAGAGCTCCCTCCTGTTAGGGTAAGAGTTTATTCTAGTTTGATTTATGCTCTTATTGTTTGCTTGTTTCAGATCTATTGGAGTTGCATGTATTTTAAGTTTAATTGCATGCTTTCCAATTATCTTTTCTAGCAACACCTATGTTTTAACCATTTGTTTGTGTTGTTGATGTATTTGTAACTTCGAAATGTATTCACTTGTATATCTTATGTATTGTACCCCGATGTTTATTCTGGGAAGTATCTATAATGTAATTGAGTCATGTCATGTCCCGATGTTTCGATCGGGAGGATCAATAATGTAACAAGTCAAGAAAATTCATTGAGGTTAACCCTTTATTGTAAGGCAAGGCAATAGTCCCCACAGTTGTGTCAAGGTTAACTCTCCTTGTTGATCAGAGGGGAAAGTCCCCACAATTGTGGGGCACTAGGGTTATTAGACACTCCTAGAGATGTCGGCTCTAGTAAGTAATTGTTAAGTGGGGCCGACATGTTAAAGTGGACATCAAGTGAACGAAAGAATATAAATAGAGAGTGAGCCTCTCGATTTATCACACACACACTCACTCATTGGGGTGCATGAGTGAGAGAGGAGAATCTCTCTCAAGTGTGAGAGAGAGAACAAGCTGTGGATATCATAGTTTATGTTTTTGGGTTTTACTGCTACCATTGGTGGTCATTCTATATTTGAGGAAGTTGTGGGGTTTTCTCCTTTATGGTTTCCCCGAGGGAAATTCTTTGTGTCTCTTGTCTCATATGTTTATTGTTGTGCATGTTATTCTCTTAGATAAGATCCTAAGATAGGGCTAGCTTGAATGATAAAAATATAACATGGTATCACAGCTAACCTGAGAAGAAGACATTGTGCATCTACAGAAGCTAGGGATTATTACTTTTTGGGTTTCTCTCCACAATCCATTAGTAAAAGTATGCTAGGCTAACTCTCCATTGAAGGGCGCATCTTTCTGTCGAAGCAGAATTCGATTCCGGACATTTTCAGTTTTTGGTGCGGGAAATTAGTGCTTCTTGCAGAAGAGGAATTTTGAGTGAGACCGGCATAGGATTTCTCTCCTCATCAAAATCGAAGTTAGAGACCTGGGTCAATATTTTTGGTTGGATGAAACTCTGGGAAATTCAAACCCTAGTTTGACTTCAGGATGGAAAAACCCTAAAATACTAAAACTGATAAGTTTTGGTACATTCGCTATATCGTGGGATTGGAGAAGGCTCAAGTGCTGAAACTTTCATAGGCCGATGATAAAATATTGATTTACACTGTTTCCAAAATTCAGCCTCAAATTCACTATATTATAGGATATATGATTTCTCCAAGTTAGGGTTCTAGCCTCCTAGGATTCATCCCCAAACATGACACCTGGGGAGAATTTCTATATCTCGGGCTACAAAGGTACAAATGAAATTTCTAACGATTTTCCAAAAAGGGCATGGACTTTAATTTCTGTGGTCCAAGTTTCAGACCCAAAATATGAAAAAGTGACACATTGACATCTGCATAACTTTGCTATGCTAAACAGTCCTGAAACATGTCACCCTGAGAAAACACTCATACGTCCCAATTGGGGAAACAAATTCTAATGAAACATATGGTGTTGGAACAAGGACAGGTGAGTCTAACTCAGTGCTAAGTTTTAGACACATAGGAGCATTAATTTCAAAGATACCATAGAAACAGTATCAGGCATTTCTGCAGAAGAAATTGGAAAACTAGGGCTTCTTGTTTCGGGAGCTTCCCTCCATTGTTTTCAGAAAAGGAGTACATTGGAAAGATCACCTTGAACAGATCTAAATTTCTATCCAATCATATCTAAAAGATTCCAAGTTTTGAAAATTAGGGTTTCTCTGACAAACCCTAGATCAGCCAGCTCCGGAACTAGGACGGACACCTCAAATCGGTAAAATCTAATATTTTGCTATTTTCATTTGAGGTTCTCATTTCAAAGTGATCTATCACATCAGTTTGATGATAATCTTGGTGAAGTTGACAATTTCCAAGCATGGAATTATATGATCTCTATAAAGAAAATGAATTGGACACCTACATGAGTAGAGAGGTTCCAGCTCCCGAGGGAGATGAGGCTCAAAGCCTTACATAAGGAGCTTGATGAAAACCTAAACCTTTGCTACAAGGTTGAATATTAAAGTCTATAGAGGATGGCAAGCTCATGGATGGGTGCGAGAAGAACTTTTGAAAAAGTTCAAGATAGAGGATCTTGGTATCCAATGATCCTAGATGGATACATAGAATATTAGTAGTATAGGAAGCTACTTGTCACTCTGGTACAAAATGTTTCAGTGCATAGAGTACGAAATATAGAGGAAGAATGATGCTCCACTTCAGAGGGAGTGACTGCAGAAGATCCTAAGGTTTGACATGGTACGATAGGATGGACAGATTACTGATGACTCTAGGATTTACTAAGAGTAAAGAGGATTCCAACCTTTGCTTCAAGGTTGAATGCAGAAGACCAATGATGCTCCTGTTATATGTCGATGACTTGTTCCTGACAGAAAAGAGGAACTTATTAAATTTGCAAGAAGAATACTCGCTACTAAGTTCGAGATAAAGGACTTGGGGATGATACACTACATTCTAGGCATGGAGGTGTGGACAAGGGAAGTATGCAGTAGAGATCCTGAAGAGGTTTAGGATGATGGACTGCAATGCCATGACAACACCTATGGCATCGTACCTGAATCTATTGAGTAATGCTTCATCAGAGTCGGTCGATGCCACGATGTATTGTTAGATGATTTACCTAACAAATACGAGACCAGATATTTTCTTTGCTGTGAACACATTAAGACATGTTCACCTAATGGTTGCAAAGCATGTAGTGAGGTACCTAAAGGGTACAGTTGATTATGGGCTCAAGTATGAGGTGAATCAGAAGATTAACCTGGAGGGTTATGAGGATTTGTATTGGGCAAGTAGTGCCATTGATAGGAAGAGAACTTCAAGGTGCTACTTCAATATGGGATCAAGTGTGATCTCTTGGTTTGGCAAGATGGAGTCCTGCATGGTGTTGAGTACAGCTGAGGAAAAAGATGTTGCCACTTGCTATTTGGGAGGTAGTATGTTTCTTTTGAAAACTACCATTTGATTTGGGTGATCTGACTTGCATTTTTGTATGATGCAGAGAGGAGCAATGATCCAAATCGAGATCTCTCGAAAGAGGGATTTCTGGCATAGCTGATAAGGCAAGTTGTCTAAGCATAAATCCTAGCAAAGCTCATAGGTTGCTCAGACATAATCGGTCTTGGAGAAGCTCACAGGTTATCCTTGGACGTAATCAGCCATGATGTGATTCTATGCTAGAAATGGCCAAAGTGAAGTTTGAGTACTTTAGGGAGAAGCTTGGTGTCCTCTAGATCAAGGTTCCCTCCAAGAGAAAATGATGAGACCTAGAGCCATTCTGACATGGTGAGAGGATTAGGTTCCTTCCATGGTTAGATATTAGGGCTGAGCCATTTTTTCATGGTAAGAGGATTTGGTTCCTTCCATTTCATATGTTAGTGCTATGCCATTCTAATGTGACTATAGGATTGGTTCCTACATGATCAGATGTAAGTGTTGAATTCCATTCTTGGAATGGAGGCACCTGGTCAGTTACCAGGAATACTCAGTCTGGGACTGAGGGCCATTCTGATATGACTATGGAATGTAGTCTTACATGATCAGATGTGAGTGCATGGCCATTCTGATGTGATTGAGGGATTGGCTCCCACATGATCAAATGTAAGTGCAATGCCTTTATGACAAGATGAGGTCAGATGTAAGTGTAGATCCTTTATGACAAGATGAGGTCGAATGTAAGTGAAAATCCTTTATGACAAGATGAGGTTGGATGTAAGTGCAGAGCCTTTCTAACAAGATGGGGTCATATGTGAGTGTTGGCCTTTCTGACATGGGTTTTGGATGTGTTCCTCCCATGGTCAGATGTGAGTGTTGTGTGTTCCTTTCTGACATGGTTATTGGATTTGTTCCTCCCATGGTTAGATGTAAGTGTTGGGTGGTCCTTTCTGACATGGTTCACTCCATGGTCAGATATAAATGTTAAAGACGATGAAGACCTACATGAAGGCTAGGCCTACAACAAACCTGAAAAAGGGATGGCTCTGTAGAAATTCCAGTGATGAGAAGAATGAAGAGATAGCACCATTTGATTGAGATAGCAGAAGCAGTAATGATGATGATGATTCAATGATGATACAGAATTGATGATGATCCAGCAATGATGATCCAGCAGTGACGATCTAGATCAAGTGATGATCCAGACTTGATGATGATCTAGCAGTGACGATACAGATCAAGTGATGATCCAGGCTTGATGATGATCCAACAGTGATGATCTAGATCAAGTGATGATCTAGACTTGATGATGATCCAGCAGTGATGATCCAGATCAAGTGATGATCCAGACTTGATGATGATCTAGCAGTGACGATATAGATCAAGTGATGATCCAGACTTGATGATGATCCAGTGATGATCCAAATCTAGTGAAGATCCATACTTGATGAAGATGACTTGACAATGAAGATGACTTGAAGATGAATATGACTTGAAGACGAAGATGACTTGATGATGATCCAAATGATACAGAGAAGAAGACTGGTGCTGATATATTGTGTTGAGAGAATACCTTCCTAGTTAAGAGGGAGTGTTGATGTATTTGTAACTTTGGAATGTAATCACTTGTATATCTTATGTATTGTACCCTGATGTTTATTCCAGGAAGTATCTATAATGTAATTGAGTCATGTCATGCCCTAATGTTCTGATCATGAGATTCAATAATGTAACAAGTCATGTAAAGTCATTGAGGTTAACCCTCCATTGTAAGTCAGGGAAATAGTCCCCATAGTTGTGTCAATTTTAACCCTCCTTGTTGATCGGAGGGCAAATTCCCCACAGTTGTGGGGCACTAGGGTTATTAGCCTCTCCTAGAGATGTCGGCTCTAGTAAGTAATTGTTAAGTGGGGCCGACATGTTAAAGTGGACATCAAGTGAATGAAAGGATATATATGGAGAGTGATCCTCTCTATTTATCACACACACAATCACTCACTGGGGCACATGAGTGAGAGAGGAGAATCTCTCTCAAGTGTGAGAGAGAGAACAAGCTGTGGAGATCATCTTTTATGTTTTTGGGTTTTACTGCTGCCATTGGTGCTCATTCTATCTCTGAGGAAGTTGCGGGGTTTTCTCCTTTATGGTATCCCCAAGGAAAATTCTTTGTGTCTCTTGTCTCTTGTGTTTAATTTTGTGCATGCTATTCTCTCAGATAAGATCCTAAGATAAGGCTAGCTTGAATGATAAAAATCTAACATGTGCAAGGATTTCTAAGTTGCAGGTGATCTCACTTGTAGAAGGGGTTGATCTGGTTTGCATATTCCTCATATTCAAGATATTCTAGAGTACATAGTCCCTCAGTGTTCTACCAAATCAAATTCCAAATCCCAACATTCCCAGGCTTCCAGCACTCTTTCTCTCTCTTCCTCCTTCAAAAAATCAATTTTCTTACCTGGTTACTGTGTTCGAAAGATTTGATATCATTTGCATCTGTTATAATAAATTAAAAATTACATATATATGTTGTTTCAAGGCTCATAGAATAGATCCTATTCCTAAAAAATGTTTCATAAAGCATTCTAGATCTAGTTTAGGGAAATCGTCCATTTTGCATGGAAATTTAAAGAGAATCCGTAGGTTGCATAATTTATATTTCTCTTTCTGTTTTAAAAAGATTAAATACAGAAATAAGTGAATATTTCATTGGTTTCCCAAGCAGAAATCCAATATTCCAAGGAAATCTTGCTTTCCTTGGTTCCTTTTTCACCGTTTTAGCTAGTTTTAACTTAGTTTTGTTTGGTTTAAAGTAGGCTGAACCAAAGGTACTTCCAAAGTGATTTTGGGCATATTTAATTCTAAAATTCTCACTTTATTTTAGTAGGAATAACATAAATAAGAGAAGCTATTTTTCAAACATGGCTTTGGGATCGTTCAAATCCCCCCAGGGGTCTCCCTTTTGACCATAATTTTAAATTTTGGGAAATTTGTAAAGCCATGGTTTCATCCTGTATAATAAAAAAGAGGATTCAGATAATTTTACTGATATTCTAACAACAAATAATACAAATTTTCTCTGAATAGGCTCTTTCGATCCCATTCCCCATCCCCCTTGGGGGAATTCGCACCTTTTTTGTTGTTTTTTTCCATTATCTTAATTTTTTTTATTTAGATTAGTTTCAATAATGAATAATAACATGTTTTCATTAATATATCATATAATACATATTACATTATCAAAGTAACTTGAATACTTACCCCACAATTTCCCGATTGACCTGCAAGGGGAAAGAGATGCATGGTAGGAATAATTAGAAAAATTATGATTTGTTTCTGTTTGTTTCTTATTTTTTAATTTATGTAATTAATTGTTATAAAATAAACACCCTCCTTGATTCCCCAATTGAGGTCCACTTGGACCGAAAGAGGTTCCTGGAGGGTTTTTTTTTCTAAGAAAACACATCCTTTAAAACTCACTAAAATTGACAACACTCTGGTGTGTATGCTCTGCACTTGGATGTGGTTCATGCGATCAGTAAATATGCATCAAAATCAATGTGAGTGACTATTTTAATTAGTTTTCACCTTCCCCAATCAACCACCATCAGGCGAAAATCCAATGCCTCGATCAAACCATAAGCGGTGGCAAAATACCCAAAGGAAGCGGGAACTCCTGAAAAGTGACCTCGAGGCGCCAAAATCTGTTACACCTGCCAGTGGATTATGAACAACATTCTCATAGAATCCATTCAATGCACATATTCCTTTCAGGTAGCCATGAAGGTTTAGTTTTGGACATACTCCAAGTACTCTCGGGTATATCTGGAGCCCCCCTCCTCGCCTAATTTTAATCAACTCATATTTCACATTAACTTAAAACATACCAAGAGGAAATCACATAACATTCACTCCAAGCACATGCAAGTACATTGATTATTTTATGACTCCATTTTAAGGCACTAGCTATTTTCTTTCTCTCTATATATATATATTGTGTCTCAGCATCGTGCTTTCGTGTGCTCATTTTTTTATCTTGTCATCTATGGTTGTTTATGGTTAAATTTCAAACTCCTAAGTAACTCATTCATTTTATCATCACCATACTATATAATTTTTCCTTAATAACTTAATAGGGTCTACCCTTGTTGGCTTCATTAGGAGTTGAGCCTAAACAAAGGATTCAAGAACAAGGTGACATCCTTGACTCGAGAATTTCCCCCAAGGACACACCAAGTGGCTTGAATATTTCTTCCACGTTCCCCCTAGGTGTGTGAAAGGCAGCAACATGAGTGAATAAATTAGTCTCTTCTTTGACTCTATGCTTTATAATATCAATTTTTTCCTGTACAGCATCCAACATTATGTATTTTCCAATCACTTTTCTAGCCCAAGAGGAAATAACAACTTTATCTTGGATACCAAACATTCTTGACTTGATCTTCTGACAAGGAACTTAAAAATTTGATAGCATTCTAAGCTACTTCCATTGGCTTCTTATTTAATCCCTGCTTTACTATCAAAATATTTTGTCTAGCTTCTTTCATAGCACTCTCCTGATCTGCAATAAAATCTAAATGCGGTATAAACTTATTAGCTTCTCTAACAATTTCATCCCAAATCATGTTTGGCTCCTTGCAAGGCCATTAGACCAACCACCTACTTTGTTATCTTAGTATTCTGATTTATTAACTCTTGACATCTCTCCTCCAGTTTCTTCTTTTCCTCTTCCTTTTTTCAGAGATATATCTTCTATATTACGGTTATGTTGTTTTAACCCTGTGAGCTCTACATCTTTCATATTTACCTGAGACATTGCTTTAGAAATAGAGGTTGCATCTACTTCTACAGAAGGAGTAGTAAATTGATCTTTGACTTCTTAACATTTCTCCTGTAATTATTTCTTTTTTGCTACCGGCTTATATTTTAGGTCCTTCTCACTTTCTACCAGAAGCTTAGCATCTTTTTCCCACCGTTTTTCTTTTTCTTCAAGCTTTAACAATTTGGCTTTACAATCAGTCAATTCAGTGTTTAATGTTTCTTTCTCCTTCTCAAACTCTGTCAATTCAGAAGTATGAATAAGCTGAGTGGAAGGAATTTTCAATTTATTTTTCAACACTTGAAACTCTTTCTCTTTTTCATCAAATAACTTTTGAGCCACTACTCCTTTGTCTTATTGCCCATCAACCTTCAACAAATCATCCTGCAACTTTTTAATCTTGATTCGAAGGGCCTTGTTTTCAACCTTTTCTTACCGTAGGAGGTCATGGGATTTCTTTTTATTTTACACCAGCTTAGATACCTGCAATATAGATTTGAGCAGTCTTATATATAAAATATCACCTGTTTCTCTATGAAAATGTATTATATCTATGGTAGGGACATTTTCTAAGTTGACATTCACCTCTGATACCTTATTACCAACAGTCATTTCCAAACTCAAGGTATCTTTGGCATGATCCCTTACAATTTTCAATGTTACATCTGGCTTTGGAAACTATCTTACTTCCTCATATAATTTCACTATTTCATCAAAGGTTTTATCATACTTTTCCCTATAAGTATTCAACCATTCCTCTTTTGATGGATATTTATTTTAGGTTACTCCATCAAACACATATTCTTGAAGTTCCAGACTAGTTACTTTGGGATTTTCTTGTTTCTTTTTACCTTTCATATTTCTTTTCTTCACTTGCACTGTTTGTCCCTCTTGCTAAGCTTTCTGTTGTAGTAGTAATGTCTGCTTCTTCAGTGTCCATGAAATCTGAATGCTCCCTCTTCTTTGAAGTTCCTGAAAAACTTATTAACGATGAAATATTACCAGAAATGACAACTATATTAGAAATATCCATTGGAGGAGAATTATTTCTAAGTAAGGAAGATACATAGTCTTGTTCCATGCTGACATTATCTGGATATTTTTCAAGATAATATTCCCAATTAGCTTCCTCCCTGAGTCCTACTACTTCAGTATGTTCAAAAGGCTTATTATTATTTTCTTGTCTTCTTTTGGAAATTACCTGGTGGGGATCATAGTTGATTGAAATTCCTAAAGAAAACCCCATGCTATTGAGTATATTATCAATTATGGGTAAAGTAGATCTAATTTTTACAACATATGGCCCTGCCTCCTAGGGAAATTTCATATCCAAACTCTTCTTGAAGTTTAAGATGTGTTCCTCTTGCACTATAATCTTTTGTCTAAGAAATTCCAAATAGAAGATCCTGGTTGTCAAAAATGCTGGAAGAATATAAGGCCGGTAAACAAATTCATACAATATTATAACTATTTTAGACTCTGAAAGGAAGAAATATCCTATCATTTTACTAGGGGAAAGCTGCAATATTTCCTTCATCTCTGGTAATACCCTGGGAAATCTTTCTTGAAAGAAAATGCTGTAAATTTTTGCCATCAAACCATTCATAACCTTGCAATAATTCTGGCTCATTTCATCTGTGATTAACAACTCATGAGACTGTAAGCTATCCTCATTATATGATAAGAACATTTTCAGCAAAAGGGACTAGAATCTGAAAAATCTGGTATCGTGGAAGTTGACTAACTGAGAACGTATGTTCTTGGCTAGGAACTCATCAAATTTAAGGCATCAAGACAATAAGGACTGACCTAGAAGTTTAGACTGAATTTGGTAGGTACTTAAGAGAAACAGCAGACTCAATAGTGACTCTTTAACATAACCAATAGTGTCTAACCCCAAAAATTGACTGGCTAAATTAATACAAGACTAGGTTTTTTTATTAAACAGAACTAGGTCAATACGGTAAGATAAACCTATAACCTCATTATTTGGCTTCAAACATGAATTTAAAAAGGATTCTTTACTCATAGATATAGAATATTGGAAGAAATGTATGATACTTTCTTCTTTGTACTCTTGGGATAAAGGAATAAAATCATCTGGGACACATAGGGCTTTGCAGATATCAGAGGCCTAAACAAGGAAAATGATCCTAGACTTAGGTTTATTCATAATGACTCCTTCATCAACATAATAGTTATTCACACACCACTTGAGAAATTGAAGGAAATTGGGGGTTTGTTCGACCGAAAAAAAAGTAAAAGAAATATTTGAAAACGCCATGGGCGTCCCTACCCCGGTCCTTAAGAATTTTCAACTTATTCTTAGATGTCTCAATTGTTTCATTCATCAAAATAGTATCAGAAATTTAATCATTCTTGTCTTAAAATATCTTCTCATCCTTCTGATAGAAAACCCCTAATTCTTCACTATCTTCCACCTCTACTACCTCTATCTCATCCATTTTATCCATTTTCAGAAGTAATTGGAAAGTTTCAGGACATCTACCTTGTTAATTAGCACAGTGTTCTGGTTTCGTCCACGTTGGAAATTTGCGCACAGTTAGTATTGTCGTCAATTCCATAACTCAGAAAAAACAAACTTTTGAAACTCCACGTAGATTCTTTTTATAATTTTTTTTATGTTTCATAAGCATGGAACACCTCCCATAATCTACACCGTAGATTTTCTCTTCTTCGAAATCTAAGCCGTCTATGTGCAAAATATCAACACCAATACTCGAGACTAACACCATGCACAACTTGATTCAGCAGAATCAATATTAGCCCTCGATCTACAACCTTCCTTCATCAATACTGTCCAACTATGGACACTTTTAACATTTTACAAATCAATTTAGAACTAATTGATCGCACAACTTCCATTCACGGAATGCACCTCATTTGTTGATCAAATCCTGAACACTATCGGAACCATTGATAAATGTGGCCCCTATTATAGTAGGGCTCTCACCCTAGATACAGGTAGGAATAACTACCTTTCATCTATAGGACGGAAGGGTAGGGTTCCTATTGGTTTGGAAGGGAACTTGCAAGACAAGGTTAGGGCCAAGCTAGGAAACCTTGCATGAAAGAGTTAGAAATAAAAAATATGGTTGCAAGAAATCATTGGAAACCCTGAAACAAAGCATTAGACAAAAATCCTGCAAGAAAAATAGGTTATCAAACTACAATAAACATGAAAGAAAACACAATTATACCTTCTATTTGGGTGGAAATGGGCCACCATGCCCTAGCTTGGGGAAGCACCTCTCTCTCTTTGGGATGGAATCTTAGCTTGTGGAGAAATGGAGAAGAGGGAGGGCTTCAGAATGTATTCACTTGTATATCTTATGTCTTGTACCCTGATGTCTATTCCTATGGAAATTTAACCCAGTGTTAGAACAATTACACCCACATCAATTGCCAATTACACATGCAAAATTACTCACAAAAGAGACTGAATATGGAACTGAACACTAAACTGTATTGAATAAGTGTACAATAGACAACCTTGTGAATTCATAGGCTGCCACAATAAATAATTACATGAGGGACTCGAATGCATGAAGATGCCATTCGAATCTAGTCAAAAGCAGGCTTACTAAATCTAAGCAAATCCCCCATAGGTGCATAAAGCAGTTTCCAAAACTGTCAAGGAGCTCACGAATTGGAAAAATTAATTAGGCAAGCTAAAAGGTAATGGAAGGACAACTCATACATGCTTTTCATAGGAGAAAAGAGTGGATGATGTGTAGGACAAAAAACAAATTAACCTCACCTACTCAAACTTTCCCAATTTCCTTAAAACATTGAAAAAGCAGGCAATAAAGCAGAAAAAGAAAACATGCACTAGGGAGGCCAGGAATAATGCAGATTTGATTCCAGGAGGTTTCCCAAGTGCTCCATGACTCAAAATTATCAATTTTTACCACTATGGATGTGTAGATGACAACTTGCATAAGGTGGAATATGGAAACTAGGCAAATAAGACAAAAATGGATTAATTAATGTCTAAGGTAGCTAACTATGGGTTGATTTTTCTAACACCCCCCCTTAATCCTGACTTATGAGTAATATATCAGAAAATTATAGGGCCTAGCAACAAGGATTAGTCACCCTTTACATACTGCATGTCCATTTAGCCAAGGAAAGAGGCAAAAACCCAGTGGGAAAATCCTCCCTTAAACATGGACTGTAAAACAAAATTTGGAAATCTTGTCATCACTCATGCTTCACAGCATGATCAGAAATCCCCAGCAGTGATTTGAGATTGCTGAATGTCTTCTCACAAAATTCTTTGGTGAAGATATCAGCTACTTGTTCTGAAGATTAACAGAAGAGTAGGTGAATGGTGCCATCATGCACAAGCTCTCTGATGTAGTGCATATGGATCTCAATGTGTTTGGTTCTCTGCTTCTGAACTAGATCATTGCAGATTCAAATGGTACTCTAACTATCATAGTAGATAGTAGTTGAGTATTCTGATTCGAAGCCACACTCTCCAAGTAACCCCTGCAACCATAAACATTGAGTTGTTGCATTTACAACTCCTCTGTACTCTGCTTCTATAGATGAGAGTGCAATGGCACTCTGTTTCTTGCTTCACCAGCTGATTGTCCCTTCTGCAAGCATGAACACATATCTTGATGCTGACTTTCGATCTATGCTATCACTTGCCCAATCACTGTTAGTAAACCCAATCAAATCAAGATCAAATTTAGCTTTATAGAAGATCCCATGTGTCCTTGTTCCCTAAACAAAGTTAAGGATCCTTTTGGATGATTTCCAATGGATCTCATGAGGCTGATCCATGTATCTATAAGACACACTTACTGCATAAGAAATATCAGTTCTAGTATGTGTAAGATACAACAAACATCCAATCAATTGCCTATACAGTGTATTGTTTACCATAGGTGAAGAATCAGCTTCTTCAAGCTTCACTCCTGAAAGGAAAGAAGTCTTGCTTGGCTTGCAATCCTATATTTTGAATTTGTTCAGAAAATCCAAGGCATACTTGGACTGGTGCACCTTGATTCCAGCTTTGTTTTGAGCAATCTCAAGCCCCAAGAATTGGCTCAATAGCCCCAAATCTGTCATGGAGAAGGCTTGGTTCATTGCACCCTTCAAGGAAGCAATTTCAACCTTTGAGATTCATGTAATGAGAAGGTCATCAATATATAAAACAATGATCATTAATGAACTATTAATCAGATTCAAATAGACATTTTGATCTGATTTGCATCGAACAAAATTCAGTGATAGCAGAAATCTATCAATCTTGGCATACCAAGCCCTAGGGGCTTGCTTAAGCCCATACAATGACTTCTTTAGCCTGCACACAAGAGATGGGTTAGTAGAAAATACTTGAGGCTACTGCATGTATATCTCTTTAGTGAGATCTCCATTCAGGAAGGCACACTTTAAATCCATGTGATGTACCTCCCATTGCTTTGAAGCTGTAATGGCTAAGGCTAGCCTGATGGAGTCCATCTTTGCCACTAGTGCAAAGGTCTCATTGTAATCTATGCCATGAACCTGTGAGTATCCCTTGGCTACCAATCTGGCCTTGTACTTTAGAGGTGAACCATCAACAGAAAATTTGGTCTTGTACACCCACTTACATTGAACTAGCTTCCTCCCTAGGGGAAGATCAACCAGTTCCCAAGTGTTGCTCTTCTGGAGTGAGATGAACTCTTCCTTCATGGATGCTTTCCATATTATATCTTCTGCTGCATCTTCATATGTCTAAGGATTTGATTCCACTATCAGATAGCATTTCTTAGCAAACATAGGATCTTTCATGCATAGAGCACTCTCAAATTGAGATCTAGTCCTCCTAGGGTCATTAGGATTTCCAGCTAGCTCTCCAGCTGCATGAATGGTCTTGGATGCCCATTTTGGCCTTGTAGGTCTGTTAGGATATGCAATAAAATCATCACTATCAGACATATCAGAATCATCATGTTCAACTATCTCTTCACTTACATTCAGAGGTTCTTGTGGTGAAGAGGATTCTCCAACTTCCATTGCTGCTAGGGGTTCTTCTTGAAACTGAACACACCTTTCAATGAAGGATTTTTTTGTGCTTAAAATGATAAGCTTGTACCATTTTGAATCTTCAAATTACCCAACAAATGGACACTCTTGGATTTGGGGCTGCAAATCCTTCCTCTTTTCTGTTGGAATTCTAGCCCAAGCCCTTGACCCAAAAATCCTGAAATGGGTCACATCTGGCTTATGCAGACTCCATGCTTCGAAGGGAGTCATACCATAAATATATTTATGAGGCACCCTATTCCAGATATAGGCTGCACAGTTTATAGCTTCAGCCCAGTACTTTGGTGGAAAAGTCTTAGCCTCCATCATGCAGGTTGCCATCTCTTTCAGTGATCGGTTCTTCCTCTCAGCAACACCATTCTGCTGTGATGTGTAAGGGATAGAATGTTGCATCTGAATACCTGCATCTGCACAATATTGAATAAACTCAGACTTGACATACTCACCACCATTTTCAGATCTGAGGACCTTAAGTTTCCTGCCATACTGGTTTTCAACCAAAGCCTTAAAGACTTTGAAGAGGCCAAAAACTTCAGACTTGTGTTTTAGGAAGTGAACCCAGCAATACCTGGAAAAGTCATCTATGAAAGTCAATGCATATTTGGCCTGATTAATGGACATATTAGGGAATGGGCCAGAAACATCACTATGGATCAACTCAAGAGGTGCAGAGGTTCTCTCATGACTAGCTCTCTCAAATTTATGCTCTGGGTGTTTTCCTGGGATGCAACCTTGGCAAACTCCTTTGGAAAATTTTATCTTTGGTAACCCTATGACCATCTCTATTTCACTAATATCAGAAAGATACTTGTAATTTAGGTGGCCAAATATTTCTTTCCTCATTAGCATGAATCAGAATAGCAGAGGGGTTTGAGTAGGGTAGGAAGTGTGAGAACATGTTTACCTTCGAAGTATGATTTGCAACTCCTTTTGCAATGACTTTACCACTTGAGATCTCTGTGATCTCAACTTCATCAGGGGAGAATATGACCTTCTTTGGAGACCCTATGTGGGTCATCTAATACACTAATATGAGGTTAGAGGTAAGACCTAGAACATACAACACATTGCTGAACTTACCATGATCAAGATCAATCCTCCCTTTGCCCAAACTTTTAGTGAGAGAGTCATATCCTAGTACTATTGGTGGACCTTTCAACGTGTCAAGCGAGATGAATTCCTCCATGGTTGAAACCATATGTCTTGAAGCTCCAGAATCAATGATGAAACTAGGTGAGCTTGATGTGCCAGCAACCAATGCATGAACTCTCTCTCTGTCTTCTGAACTTGATCCTCCTTCCCTCTTCTTTGAGCTGTCTAGAAGGGAGATGCCATTCTTCTCTAGGAGTTGGGTCAGCATGTCTATTTGATTCTTCATGCAGGAGCTCTCAGAATGATTTCCCTTACTGCAGTATGCGCACTTGCTCATTTCCCCTTTGTTTTTCTTCTTCTCATAGTTCTTCTTGGAACCTTGAGGCTCCTCCGGAGACTTGTTCTTGTCTCTCTTTTTCTCAGGTGGATTTTTAGATTTATTTTTGCTTTTTGAATCCACCCTCAAATCTCCAGCAACCAGATCTTGGTCTTTGGATGGTTTGATTGTGCCCATCATCACCAACTTATCTTGTTCTTGTGTGAGAGATTCCATGAAATCTGCAAGGCTAGGCATCTTCCAGGTTCGAGCTGTCAACTTTGTGGCATAAAAGGTTGAAACAAACACTGAATAGTCAGGGCCAAGATTCAAGAGTATGGCCAAGACCAGCTGATCATCCTTTTTTTCAATCCCACATTGTTTTAGCTGCAAAACAAGTGCTTTGAACTTGGAGAAATAGAGTTGTAGGGATTCAAAGCTATTTGGACTCAGGGAGATCAGTTCATTTTCGATTTGATGTCCCCTCATCTCATCTGTCTTTCCAAAAATATCAACAAGCTTCTCCCATACTTCATTCGGTGATGTCAATCCATCAAGATGGAAAAGGAGGTCTCTGGATATACTCAGACACAAGAGACCATATGCCTCATCCCTCCTATTGTGCCATTTTATCTTCTTTGCAGCTACATTGAGCTCTGATTCTATTGCCATAGTCACTCTGTAGAGGCCTTTCTCTCTCAATAGTATCTCCATCTCTTCTTTCCATTCAAATAAGTTAAATGGATTCAAGATGATCTTCTGAGATTGATCCATAGCTCAGAAATTGTCTTGGCAGGCAGTAGAATGCTCCCAATCAATGATGTCGAACCTGCAAAACAAATTGGAAGGAAATAAATAGATATACAAAGGCTTTGATACCATGTGTAAATTGAACCCAATGTTAGAACAATTACACTCACGTCAATTGCCAATTACACATGCAAAATTACTCACAAAAGAGACTGAATATGGAGCTGAACACTAAACTGTATTGAATAAGTGTACAATATCCAACCCTATGAAGTCATAGGCTACCACAATAAATAATTACATGAGGTATTTGAATGCATGAATATTCCATTCGAATCTATTCAAAAGTAGGATTACTAAATCTAAGCAAATCCCCCATAGGTGCATAAAGCAATTTCCAAAACTGTCAAGGAGCTCACGAATTGGCAAAATCAATTAGGTAAGCTAAAAGGTAATGGAAGGAAAACTCATACATGCTTTTCATAGGATAAAAGAGTGGAGGATGTGTAGGACAAAAAACAAGTTAACCTCACCTAGTCAAACTTTCCCAATTGCCTTAAAACACTGAAAAAGAAGGCAATAAAACAGAAAAAGAAGACATGCGCTAGGGAGGCCAAGAATAAAGCAGATTTGATTCCAGGAGGTTTCCCAAGCGCTCCATGACTCAAAATTAGCAAGTTTGACCACTATGGATGTGTAGATGACAACTTGCATAAGGTGGAATATGGAAACTAGGAAAATAAGAGGTTGATTATTCTAATAATTCTGAGAAATGTCTATAATGTATTTGATTCATGTCATGCCCCAATGTTCCTATCAAGAGGTTCTATAATGTAAGCAAGTCATGTCAATTCATTGTGGGTAACCCTTCTATTGTTCAAGGGTTAAAGTCCCTGCAGTTCCAAGGCACTAGGATTATTAGACTGTCCTAGAGAAGTTGGCCCTAGTGAGTCATTGTCAAGTTGGGAATTAGTATAAATAGAGAGTGGGCCTCTCTATTTATCACACACTAACTCACACTCAGTTGTATCACATAGCTGAGGAAGAAGAAGTTGTTAGGGCTAGAAAGAAAGAGGCTACTGCTGTTGGGATATCATCTTACTGTTTTTGGGGCTTTGCTATTTGGTGTTGATTCTTTCTCTGAGGAAGTTACAGGGTTTTCTCCTTTATGGTTTCCTCGATGAAAATATTTGTGTTCATTGTCTTATGTGTTTGATTTTTGTGCTTTTTATTCTCTCAGTTAAGATCCTAATTTAATGCTATCTTAAATGATAAAAATCTAACATGGTATCAGAGCTAACCTGAGAAGAGACACTGTGCAGCTACGGAAACTAGGGATTCCTACTTTTTGGATCTCTCTCCATAGATTCTCAGCAAAATAAGATTGGACTTACTCTCTTTTCCAGGGCGCATCTTTCTGTCGAAGCAGAATTTGATTCTAAGCATTTTCAGTTTTTGACCCAACACTAGTGCTGGAAATTAGGGATTTCCACACAAGTGGAATTTTTAAGTGAGGCCAGGCATGGATTGATCTCCTCCTCAAAATCAAATTTTAGAGATCAAGATCAAAGAATAGGGTTGGATAGAACTCCAGGAAATTCAAACCCTAATTTTCTCCTGAACCAGCACTACAGAAATCAGTTCCAGATCCAGATTTGACATCTTAACCTGGTAAGATCTAAATCTTTTGTATTTCCATTTGAGGTTCTCAGTTGAGATGTCTCATCATACCAATATTGATGAAAATATTGAGGGTGATGATAAATTCTAAGCCTGGTGTTAGAATAATCAACCCATAGTTACCTACATTAGACATTAATTAATCCATTTTTGTCTTATTTTCCTAGTTTCCAATATTCCACTCTATGCAAGTTGTCTTCCACATGCCATAGAAGTCAAACTTGATAAAAATGAGTCATGGAGCACTTGGGAAACCTCCTGGAATCTGTATTTAGCATATCTTCTTTATTCCAGATCCTCCCTAGCCCATATCTGCTTTTTATGCTAAGTTTCATGCTTTATTGAGATTTATGGCAAAAGGGAAAGTAAGACTAGGTGTAGTTGACTTGTTTTTTTCCCTCATCATCCTCCATTATTTTCTCCTAATAAAAATATGTATGAGTTGTCTTTCCATCACCTATTATCTTTCCTACTTGACTTTTCCAATTCATGAGCCTCTAGGTAGATTTGGAAACTTCTTTATGCACCTATGGGGGATTTGAATAGATTTAGTAAGCCTACTTTTTGACTATTTTGAATGGAATCCTTATCCATTCAAATATCTAATGTAATTATACATTTCAGCAGCCTATGACTTCATAAGGCTGGCTATTATACACTTATTCAATACAAATTAGTGTTATGCTCCAAATTTAGTCTCCTTTGTGTGTAAATTTGCATGTTTGATTAGCAATTTTGTGAGTGCAATTGTTCTATCACTTGGGTTCAATTTCCACATGGTATCAAAGCCTTTGTAGATCAATTTATCTCCTTCCATATTGTTATTGCAGGTTCGACATCTTCACTGGGAGCACATTCTGCTGGTTGAAGGGCACAGTTTAGAGCTATGGATCAATCTCAGAAGATCATCTTGACTCCATTTAATTTCTTTGAATATAAAGCAGAGATGGAGATACTGTTGAGAGAAAAATGTCTCTACAAGGTGACTATAGAAACTGAGGAAGAGCCCAATGTAGCTACAGAGAAAATTAAATGGCACAATAGGAGGGTTGAGGCCTATGGTCTTCTGTGTCTGAGCATATCCAGAGACCTCCTCTTCCATCTTGATGGATTGGCATCACCTAATGAAGTGTGATAGAATATTGTAGATATTTTTGGTAATATATATGAGATGAGAGGACATCAAATCAAGAATGAATTGATCTCTTTGAGTCCTAGTAGCTTTGAATCCATGCAACTCTACTTTACCAAGTTTAAAGCCCTTGTTTTGCAGCTAAAACAATGTGGAATTGAAAAGAAGGAAGAGTATCTAGTTTTGGCCATACTCTCAAAGCTTGGCCCTAACTATTTAGTGTTTGTTTCAACCTTCCATGCCACTAAGTTGACAGCTTGAGCCTGGAAGATGCCTAAGCTTCCAGAGTTCATGGAATCCCTCACACAAGAACAAGATAAACTGGTGGATTCAAAAGGAAAGAAGAAATATAAGAAGCCACCTGAGCAAAATAGAGATAAGAACAAGTCTCAAGGGGATCCCCAAGGCTCCAAGAAGAACTTCCAGAAGAAGAAGAAAAAAGGAGAAATGAGCAAGTGTGCATACTGCAGTAAGGGCTATCATCCTGAAAGCTCTTGCATGAAGAATCAAATTGACATGTTGACCCAACTCCTGGAGAAGAATAACATCTCCCTTCCTGATTGCTCAAAGAAGAGGGAAGGAGGATAAAATTCAGAGGACAAAGAGAGGGAGTGCATGCCTTGGTTGCTAGCACATCAAGCTCGCCTAGCTTCATCATAGCATCTGGAGCTTCAAGACATATGGTTTCGACCAAGGAGGCATTATCCTCTCTTGACATGTCGAAAGGTCCACCAATAGTGCTGGGAGATGACTCTCTCACTGACAGTTTGGGGAAAGGAAGGATTGATATTGACCATCATAAGTTTAGTAATGTATTGTATGTTCCAAGTCTTGCCTCTAACCTCTTGTCAGTGTATCAAATGACCCACACAGGGTCTCCAAAGAAGGTCATATTCTCCCCTAATGATGTTTAGATCACAAAGATCTTGAATGGTAAATTCATAGCAAAAGGAGTTGTAGATCACACTTCGAAGGTACACATGTTTTCACATTTTCTACCCTACTCAAACCCCTCTTCTCTTCTGATTCATGCTAATGGGGAAAGCAAGATTTGGCATGAAATATTTGGCCATCTTAACAATAAGTATCTTTCTAATCTAAGTGAAAAAGAAATGTTCATAGGGTTACCAAAGATTAAGTTTTCCAACGGAGTCTGTCAAGGTTGTATCCTAGGAAAACACCCAGAGCTTAAATTTGAGAGAGATAGTCATGAGAGAACCTCTACACCTCTTGAGTTGATACATAGTGATGTTTCTGGTCCATTTCCTCATATGTCAATGAGTCAAGCAAAATATGCATTGACCTTCATAGATCACTTTTCCAGGTATTGTTGGGTTTACTTCCTGAAGCATAAGTCTGAAGTTTTTGGCCTCTTCAAAGTCTTTAAGGCTTTGGTTGAAAACCAGTCTGAGAGGAGACTCAAGAACCTCAGATCTAACAATGGTGGTGAGTATGTCAAGTCTGATTTCATTCAGTATTATGAAGATGTAGGTATTCATATGCATCATTCAATCCCATACACACCACAGCAAAATGGTGTTGCTGAGTGGAAGAATAGATCACTGAAGGAGATGGAAACCTGTATGATGGAGGCTAAGACTTTGCCACCAAATTTTTGGGCTGAGGCTATAAAATGTGCATCCTATATCCAGAGTAGGGTTCCTCATAAACAACTTTATGGTATGACTCCTTTCAAATCGTGGAGTGGGCACAAGCCAGATGTGACCCATTTCAGGATTTTTGGCTCAAAGGCTTGGGCTAGAATTCCAACAGAAAAGAGGAAGGCTTTGCAACCCCAAATACAAGAGTGTATATTTGTAAGGTACTCTAAAGATTCAAAACATTAAAATCTGATCAATTTGAGCACAAACAAATCCTTCATTGAAAGGAGTGTTCAGTTCCAAGAAGAGCCTTTAGCAGCAGTTGAAGTTGGAGAGTCTTCTTCACCACCAGAACCATTGAATGTAAGTGAAGAGACAAATGATCTTGCTGATTGTGATATGTTTGATAATTATGATTTAATTGCAGATCTTGATAGTCCTACAAGACCAAAATGGGAATAAAATACCATTCATGCAGCTGGGAAACTAGCTGGAAATCCTAGTGATCCTAGGAGGACTAGATCTCAGTTTTAGAGTGCCATGTGTATAAAAGACCCTTTGTTTGTAGAGAAGTGCTATATTATGGTTGAATCAGACCCATATACATATTAATATGCAGCACATTATCCAATATGTAAAACATCCATGAAAGAAGAATTCAGCTCACTCCAGAAGAACAACACTTGGGAACTGGTTGATCTTCCCGCCAGGGAGGAAGCTAGTTCAATGTAAGTGGGTTTTCAAAACTAAGTTTGCTACTGATGGTTCACCTTTGAAATATAAGGATATATTGGTATCCAATGGCTACTCACAGGTACATGGTATTGACTACAATGAAACGTTTGCACCAGTGGCAAAGATGGATTCCATCAGGCTAGCCTTAGCCATTGCAACTTCGAAGCAGTGGGAGGTACATCACATGGATGTGAAGAGTGATTTTCTGAATGGAGATATTACTGAATATATTTACATGCAGTAGCCTCAAGGGTTTTTTTCTAATCCATATTTTGTGTGCAGGTTAAATAAATCATTGTATGGGCTCAAGCAAGCCCCCAGGGCTTGGGATGCCAAGATTGATGGCTTTCTGTTGTCATTGAGTTTTTTTCGATGCAAGTATGATAATAATGTTTATTTCAAGCTGATTCATGGTTCTTTGATGATTATTGTCTTGTATGTGGATGACCTTCTGATTATAGGAAGTTCAAAGAAAGAAATTGCCTCCTTGAAGGATGCAATGGACCATGCATTTTCTATGACTGATTTGGGGTTGTTGAGCCAATTCTTGGGTCTCGAAATTTCTCAATCCCAACATGGAATAAAATTACATCATTCCAATTATTTTTTATAATTTCTGAACAATTTCAAAATGAAATATTGCAAGCCAAGCAAGACTCCCTTCCTTTCAGGAGTTAAGCTTGAAGAAGCAGTTTCTTCTCCTATGGTAAATAATACACTATATAGGTAGTTGATTGGGTGTTTGCTTTACCTTACACAGATTCAACCTGATATTTCATATGCAGTAAGTGTGGATTAAATATACATGGATCATCCTCATTATATCCATTGGAGAGAAGCCAAAAGAATCCTTAACTTTGTTCAAGGAACAAGAACTCATGGGATCTTCTACAAAGCTAAATCTGATCTTGATTTGATTGGGTTTACTGACAGTGATTGGGCAGGTGATAAATTAGATAGAAAGTAAACATCAAGATATGTGTTCATGCTTGCTGAAGGACCAATCATTTGGTCAGGCAAGAAACAGAGTGCCATAGCACTCTCATCTATAGAAGCAGAGTACATAGGAGTTGTAAATGCAGCAATTCAATGTTTATGGTTGCAGGGGATACTTGGTGAGTGTGGCTTCAAATCAGAGTTTTCAACTATTATATATTGTGATAATCAGAGCACCATTTGAATCTGCAATGATCCATTTCATAGATAGAGAACCAAACACATTGAGATCCATATGCACTACATCAGACAGCTTGTGCATGATGTCACCATTCACCTACTCTTCTGTGCATCTTCAGAACAAGTAGCAAACAAATTCACCAAAATTTTTTGTGAGAAGACATTCAGCAATATCAAATCACTACTGGGGATTGTTGATCAAGCTGTGAAGCATGATTGATGACAATATTTTCAAATTTTGTTTTACTGTCCATGTTTAAAAGAGGATTTTCCCATTGGTTTTTTGCCTCTTTCCTTGGTTAAATCGACATGCATTATGTAAAGGGTGACTAAGCCTTGTTTCTAGGCCCTATGTTTTTTTTATATTTACTCATAAATTTAGGATTAAGGGGGGAATATTAGAATAATCAACCCATAGTTACCTACATTAGACATTAATTAATCCATTTTTGTCTTATTTGCCTAGTTTCCAATATTCCACTCTATGAAAGTTGTCTTCCACATGCCATAGAAGTCAAAATTGTTAAAAATAAGTCATGGAGTGCTTGGGAAACCTCCTAGAATCCATATTTAGCATATCTACTTTATTCCAAATCCTCCCTAGCACATATTGGTTTTTTCTGCTAAGTTGCCTGCTTTATTGAGATTTATGGAAAAAGGGAAAGTAAGACTGGGTGTAGTTGACTTGTTTTTCGCTCTCATCATCCTCCATTATTTTATACTAATAAAAGAATGTGTGAGTTTTATTTCCATCACTTATTATCTTGCCTACTTGAATTTTCCAATTCGTGAGCCTCTAGGTAGATTTGGAAACTGCTTTATGCACCTATGGGGGATTTGACTATATTTAGTATGCCTACTTTTTGAATATTTCGAATGGCATCCTTATGCATTATAATATATCATGTAATTATATATTGTAGTAGCCTATGACATCATAATTTTTTCTATTGTACACTTATTCAATACAGATTAGTGTTATGCTCCAATTCAGTCTCGTTTGTGCGTAAATTTGCATGTTTGATTAGCAATTTTGTGAGTGCAATTGTTCTATCACTTCAGTTCAATTTCAACACCTGGAAGTATAGGATATCCCTGGTCCTACAATAAAATGATTTGGAATCCTACATCAATGAGGAGATTCCAATTCCAGAGGGAGATGAGGCTAAGGCCTTACACAAGAAGAAGTTGGTTATGGCTAAGAGGATTATTTCTGATTCAATCAAGGATCACCTCATACCACAGGTGTCCTCCCTAAAGACACCTAAAGCTATGTTTTATGTCCTAAACAAACTATTTGAAGGAAAGAACATAAATTGAAAGATGACCTTGAGGAACCAATGGAAGAATGTGAAGATCCAGAATGCGGAGACCATCCAGTCATACTTCACAAGGGTCTCCCAGATCAAAGAACAACTTGAAGCAGTAGATGAAGAGGTTGAGAATGCAGAAACTCTAATGACCACCTTGAATGGTCTCCCTAGGACATGGGACTCCTTCATTCAAGGGATCTGTGCTAGAAAGAAGTTATTCAAATTTAGAAGACTATGGGAAGAATGCTCTCAAGAAGAAGCTTGGATAGCATCTCGAGAAGAAAATATGGGAAGTGAAGATCAAGCTCTCATAGTACAATCCAAGAAAACCAAATCTATTTACCATAGAGGTAAGCAATCTCACCAAAGGAAAAAATTTAGAAATCCTAGAGATAGGTCTAAGTACATTTGCTATACATGTGAAAAAAGAGGACACTTTGTTAGAGATTTTCCTAGAAACAAAAATAGCTCTCACAAGAAGAAGGGAAACAAGAGAAGACATCATGCTCATACTATAGAGGATGATGAACCTTCCACAAAGAGAAACAGACAAGACAGTGACGATTCTTCAAGTGATGAAGAATATGTTCTTATTTCCTCTCTCATGGGAACTATCGCACATGGTAGCAATGATTGGCTTATAGATAGTGGTGCTTCCAAACATATGATAGGATTCAAGGAATCCTTTGTCAAATTATTTGAACATGAATCACCTCACAAGGTGAAACTTGGAGATGACTACCAGTATCCAATAAAAGGTAGTGGTGAATCCTCATACAAGCTAGACTCTGGAAAGTCTATCAAGATGAAAGATGTATTGTTTGTACCTACACTAAAGAAGAACCTCCTCTCCATATCTGCATTAGATACAAAAGGAATGAGGGTTGCATTTGTAGATGGACAAGTCCTCATGTGGCCAAAGGGAAAGTCTTTCAATGATGCAGTAGTGATTAGGGAATAAGAAGGAGGACTATACAAATAGAAGGGATAACCAGAACAAGCTTTGGTTCATGACTCGGTAGAACCAAATGAGCTTTGGCATAGAAGGATTGCACATGTGCATTACAGAGCGCTACCACTTGCAAGGAAAGTTGTTGAAGTTCTCCCATAAATGCAAACAAAACATGAAGGTGTATGAAAAGGATGTGCAAAAGGGAAGAACACAAAGAAGACATTTTCAAGTAGCGAGAGCAAGGCAAAAGGAATTTTGGAAATTGTCCACTATAATGTATGCAGTCCAATGTCATCCAGTTCACTAAGAGGGTACGTATACTATGTTTCTTTTATTGATGATTTTTCTAGAAAGGCATGGATATACTTTATAAAGAACAAAGATGAAGTATTCAGGAAGTTCAAGGAATTCAAATCCTTGATCGAGAATCACACATAAAAGAAGATCAAGACCTCTCGATCAGATAATGGCAGAGAATTCACATCAAATGAATTCAAAGAGTTATGCAAAGACTCAGGGATTAAGAGGGAGTTATCCAATCCATATAATCCACAACAGAATGGGGTTGCAAAAAGAAAGAATAGAACGATCATGGAAGCAGCAAGGGCCATGCTTCATGATCAAGATCTTCCCATGCATCTATGGGCAGAAGCTACCAGAACAGCGGTGTATGTACATAACCATACTTCACACAGAGTACTCAAGAACAAGACACCTAAAGAAGTCTTCTCCGGCAAGAAACCAGAAGTTAGACATCTTAGAATATTCAGCTATCCTGTATAAATATACATTTCGAAAGAAAAGAGGATGAACTTAGATCCTTCAAGAAAGAAGGGTATATTTGTGGGATACTCTGAAATTTCAAAGGGTTACAGAATATACTTCCTAGGGTTCAAGAATATCGACATTAGGAGAGATGTAACATTTGACGAAGATTCAGCCTACATCAAATCTAGGAAGAGACCGGTTGAAGAACCTGAAGAAACAAAAGCACCCCGAATTCATTATACAACCATGAACGAAGAAATTCAAGAAGAAGATCAAGAATTAGAAGAACCTCAACAACCTGTAGATCCACCTCTAGATAAGAATCCTCACAAGAGGAAACCTTCTTGGGTACATGAAATTATCCAAGGTGTAGAAAGATATGGAGCTTCAGAAGAAACACACAAAGGAAGAAAGAGAACTAGGTTCTGCTCCAGTTATGTAGCCTTGCTATGTGACATTATTGATAAAGAACCTTCCAACTATGAAGAAGCAACATAAAGGAAAGAATGGAAGGAGGCTATGATCGAAGAGTATCAATCCATCATGAAGAATGATGTTTGGGATGTTGTCCCAATACCAAAAGGGAAGTCCATTGTAACTTCCAAATGGATCTACAAGATCAAGCATGCTGCATATGGAAGCATAGAGAAGTACAAAGCAAGATTCATGGCTCATGCTTTCTCCCAAAAAGAAGGAATAGATTATGAAGAAACCTTTGTACCTATAGCCAGATACACTTCCATCAGATCAGTACTTTCTCTGGCTGCAGTGATGAAATGGAAGATACACTAGATGGATGTCAAGACTGCTTTCTTGAATGGTATAGTAGAAGAGGAAGTGTATGTGGAGCAGCCACTCAGTTTTGAGACACATGATAGGGATTCTCATGTGTGTATATTGAAGAAATCCCTGTACGGTTTGAAACAGGAGCCTAGGACATGGTACGGTAGAATTCATGGATTTCTATCTAGTTTGGGCTTTACCAAGAGTAAAGAAAATTCCAACCTTTACTACAAGGTTGAAGATGGAAATCCGGTGATACTCCTATTGTATGTGGATGATTTGTTTGAAACAGGTATGGATGGGTTGATTGCTGATACAAAGAGGAAACTTGCTGCCGAGTTTGAAATAAAAGACTTGGGTTTGATGCACTATTTCCTAGGCATGGAGGCATGGTAGAATGCGGACAAAATATTCCTTGAACAAGGGAAGTATGCAGTAGATATTCTGAAGAGATTTGGGATGATGGACTGCAAGGCCATAACCACACCTATGGCATCGAACCTGAATCTATTGAGTGATGATTCATCTAAAGCGGTTGATGCTATGATGTATCATTAGATGATTGGGTCCCTTATGTACTTGATGAACATGAGACCAGATATATGCTTTGTTGTGAACACCTTGATTCAGTTCCTGACATATCCGAGACATGTTCACTTGATTGATGCAAAGCATATTATAAGGTACCTAAAGGGTACAATTGATTATGGGATCAAGTACGAGGAAAATCAGAAAATTAACCTAGAGGGTTATGTTGATTCATATTGGGTAGGCAGTGCCATTGATAGGAAGAGCACTTCAGGATGCTACTTCAGTATGGGATTAGGTATGATCTCTTGGTTTAGCAAGAAGCAGTCTTGTGTGGCACTAAGTACACCTGAAGCATAATATGTCATAGCTTGTTCAGCTAGTTGCAAGGAAGTATGGTTGAGAAAGCTACTGTCTGATTTATTTGATCTCCAGTTGGATGCTACTTGTATATATTGTGACAACCAAATTTGTGTGAAGTTGTCAAAGAACCTAGTGTTCCATGACAAGGCAAAGCATATCAAGATCAAGTATAACTATATCAGGGATATGGTGCAGAGAGGAGCAGTGAAGCTCCAATATGTTGCGACGGATGAACAGATAGCTGATGTGTTGATGAAGCCATTGGCTAGAGTGAAGTTTGAGTACTTCAGGGAGAAGCTTGGTGTTCTCTAGATCGAGGTTCCCTCCAAGGGGAAATGATGAGACCTAGAGCCATTCTGACATGGTGAGAGGATTAGGTTCCTTCCATGGTCAAATGTAACAGCTGATCCATTCTGTCATGGTCAGAGGATTTGGTTCCTTCCATGTTAGATGTGAGTGCTGAGCCATTCTGATGTGACTATAGGATTGGTTCCTATGTAATCAAATATAAGTGTTGATCACCATTCTTGGATTGGAGGCACCTAGTCAGTTACCAAGAAAGCTCATTCTGGGAATAAGGGCCATTCTGACATGACTTTGGGATGTAGTCTTACATGATCAGATGTGAGTGCATGGCCATTCTGATGTGATTGAGGGATGTGTTACCACTTGATCAGATATAATGGATGATTCCATTCTCTTGGAGAATGGAGGCACCTGATCAGTTACCAGGAATCCTTAGTCTGGGACTAAGGGCCCTTTCGATGTGATGTTTTTGAACATTGTCAAATGTAAGTGTAGAGACCTTTCGATGTGGTTTTTCGAACATGGTCAAATGTAAGTGAAAATCCCTTCCGATGCGGTGTTTTTGAACATGGTCAGATGTAAGTGCTGATCCCTTCCGATGCAGTGTGTTCTCACATGATCAGATATAAGTGCTGAGCCATTCTATCGCGATGTGTTTACACATGGTTAGATGTGAGTGCTGGGCCTTTCTGACAAGATGAGGGTAGATGTGAGTGTTGGGCTTGCCTTTCTAACAAGATGAGGTCAGATCTAAGAGCTGGGCAAGACATTCTAACTTAGGGTCATATATAAGTGCTGAATACCTACATGAAGGGTAGGCCTAAAACCAGCATGAAAAAGGGCTGGCTCTGTGGAAATTCTTGTGACGAGAAGAATCGAGAGATAGCACCATTATGAGATAGCACCGATGATGATGATCCAAACTTGATGATGATTTGTATTTGATGATGACACAGTGATGATGATCAAGCAATCATGATGATCTAGATATTGTGATAAAGAATACTTGAAGAAGAAGATGACTTAGAAGAATACTTGAAGACGAAGCTGACTTGAAGATGAAGAAGACTTGAAGATGATGATGACTTGAAGATGAAGAAGACTTGAAGATGAAGAAAACTTGAAGATGAAGATGATGAGATGATCCAATCGATACAGAGAAGGAGACCAGTGCTAAAAATTGTGTTGAAAGAATACCTTCCTAGTTAAGAGGGAATGTTGATGTATTTGTAACTTCAAAATGTATTCACTTGTATATCTTATGTCTTGTACCCCGATGTTTATTCTGGGAAGTGTCTATAATGTATTTGAGTCATGTCATGCCTAGATGTTACTATCAGGAGCTTCTATAATGTAAACAAGTCATGTCAATTCATTGTGGGTAACCCTCCTATTGTTCAAGGGTTAAAGTCCCCGCAGTTCTATGGAACTAGGGTTATTAGACTCTCCTAGAGAATTCAGCCCTCATGAGTCATTGTCAATCTGGGAATTAGTATAAATAGAGAGTGAGCATCTCTATTTATCACACACTCAATCACACTCAGTTGTAGCGCATAGTTGTGGAAGAAGAAGTTGTTGGGGGTAGAAAGAGAGAGGCTGCTGCTTTCAGGATATCATCTTATTGTTTTTGGGGATTTTCTATTTAGTGTTGATTCTATCTCTGAGGAATTTGTAGGGTTTTCTCCTTTATGGTTTCCCCGAGGAAAATATTTGTGTTCATTGTCTTATGTGTTTGATTGCTATGCTTTTTATTCTCTTAGTTAAGATCCTAAGTTAATGCTAGCTTAATGATAAAAATCTAACAAACTCCATGAAACTTGCCAAACTTGGCATTTGCCAGTTTCGAAGGGTGAGTTCGCCTGAGTGAAATGTGCTCACAAAGACTGAGAAATCTGGCCCTAACTTCAAAAGTATAGACAAGATTAGTTGATCTTCCTTCTTCTCAATCCCACATTGTTTTAACTATAAGAAAAGTGATCTGAACTTGGTGAAGAAGTCCTGGATTGTGTAATAGTGTGTTGGGCTCAATCTTATCATCTCATTCTCAAACTAGTGACCACGTAGCTCATCAGTTTTTCCAAATAGAGACTCGAGTTTCTCCCAAACCTCCTTTGGTGATGTCAAACTATTAATATGGAACAATAACTCTCTTGATATGCTCAGACACAACAAACCATATGCTTCATCCAATTTGTTAAAAAACTTGGCTTTTTCCATAGCAAAATTTGGTTCCACTTCAGTGACAATAGTAACTCTGAAAATCCCCTTGGCTCTTAATTGAATCACCATATCTACCTTCCATTCAAATAAGTTGAAAGGTTTTATCATGATGTGGGTAGCCTCCATTACTACCATCTCTGATGGTGGTGAAACTACGAACTATGTTACACTTAGCAATTCGATTTTATTTGGAATTCACTAACAAAGCAGCTCAAATCCACTAAGAATTTGGTCTGCAACTCAAAAATCTACAAATAGCTCTAATACCATGTGAGAAATTTGAACCATCAATTGAGTAATTTGAACCATAGGAGAATCTAGGAGTGTTATTGATGTTCACAAATCAAATTTGGGTGCAAGATTAAAAAAAACCATCAAATTACAGTTAAATTGCACACAATGATAGTTGGAAAAAAGATAATTTTTGGATTGTATAACTCTGAAATTGTTATTAACAGGTTTATAAATACATCATGAGTGATTCTAATGTCTTTGGAACCGAATTGTGAGCAAAAATCCCAAAATTGCCAACTTGGCATCAAACCCCCCTAGGTGGGCTAATCTCATCCCAAATCTCTCCAAATGGCCATGAATTTCTGAAGTGGCATGGCTGATGTGTGTTGGGTCAATTATTACACCTTGGACAGTGTGGGTGTGTAAAATTGGATGTTTTAGACTCTCAATGCAACATTAATTGCACCAAATCAAGCCAAATTTGGCCAAAATCCCACTCTAGCACCCCAAGTCAACTTGCCTATCCACATTCAATGAATGGGAGCACACCAGAAATTATGGCTGTGCATATGTGGCTGGAATACTAGTTTTGAGTACCCATGTGGGTCATAGAACCTCAACTTGACATGGCATATGTCCACCTAAGCACCCCTAGTCCACCTCATAGTGTATTAAAGCTTAAAAAAGCAATAAAATTTACTAATTAGCGTAACTAAGGTACTAATGATGGATTAATGTTCTAACATATCTGATTTAGAATATTTTTTGCAGGCTAATATGCATGTCATGACACATATCATACCACCACCCATACCATCTACCATACCTCTAAATAATCCTAAGACTATACGAATCCCAAGTTCACTAGTTGATTCCTCATTGGTCTCTTATGCAGTGTTACTTATGTTACATGGTTTAAAGTCTTTTCTATCTTTCAGCGGTTGCTTATCCATGACCTTAGTCATATTTGGACTAATATTAAATATGTTTTTATATGTTCTAAACACTTATGGTTTAGATCTCATGTCAATCCATCATTCATATTTTTACACATATCAGTTTTTCCCGGTTGCTCATAGTTTTCCTAGTCTAGCCCTATATCCACATGAAGCCACTGAAGCCTTTTTCTTTTTTGTTCCATTTCCTATTTTTTCTGATATATTGGAGGATTGACATGTGATTCACATCACAATTTTGCAGCTATTCATGGAATTGAGTGTGAAAGAAATTGTCTTAATTTTTGTACACTTTGGAAAGGAGTATGCACAGATCTCTTTTCCATTTCAGATTGTGTTTGCAGATCAGATTTTGACAGCATCAAGAAGAATTCATATAATTCTCCTGCTTCATCAAATGATGAGATACAAGGAGTCTCTCCTCTTCCTTCTTGCAGGTTCTACACTCTAGCGCATGATCATGGAGTTCATGATTTCTTCAACAAGTCTTCGATCAAGAAGAATTTCATTCGGCTCATTCAAGTGAATATAAAGATATGGTGAAGACATATTATTTCAAATTTTGTTTCTTATCATTTCTTGAGGGAGGATTTCCCCCATGTGGTTTTTCCTCTTTCCTCACTTTTATCGACATGAATAATTGTTAAAGGGTGACCATAGCCTTGCTGTTGGGCCCAATATGCATCCATATCCATCTATATTTTTGACATACCATCATAAAGTCAAAATTATAGGGGGTGTTGTAATATATTAAATGCACTCATAACTTAGGATAAAATAATTAATCATTATTTGATTAATTATTCACCCACTAGCTTAATTAGTCAGCATCCACTTGCACCTTAAAGTCAATACATGCCATCTATATCCTAGGAGTGCTTTATTTCTGATACTAGGTTTATCCTAACCAATTTATGACCACCCAAAATTTGTATACAACACTTTACAACATATTCTACTTTATTCATCTTTTTCCAGCTTTTCTATGGATAAGGTAAAGCTACTCAACTAGGAAACTGGGTCCCTTTGTTGCCAACCCATCCTTCATGAATTTCTCTCCATTTTCTAGGATTAGCATTTTTTTCCATATCCCTTGACAACTCACTCATGCTTTTTCCAATTCGTGAGGTCCTTGATATATTTGGGAAGTGCTTTAGCCACCTACAGGGGTTTTGTGGAAATTGAACCCAGGTGTTAGAACAATTACACTCACAACAATTGCCAATTACACATGCAAATTACTCACAAAGAAGACTGAATAATGGAGCAGAACACTAATATGTATTGAATAAGTGTACAATAGCCAACCCTGTGAAGTTATAGGCTGCCACAATAAATAATTACATGAGAGATTCGAATGCATGAAGATGCCATTCAAATTTAGTCAAAAGCAGGATTACTAAATCTAAGCAAATCTCCCATAGGTGCATAAAGCAGTTTCCAAAACTGTCTAGGAGCTCACGAATTGGAAAAATCAATTAGGCAAGCTAATAGGTGGTGGAAGGACAACTCATACATGATTTTCATAGGAGAAAAGAGTGGAGGATGTTGAGGACAAAAAACAAGTTAACTTCACCTAGTCAAATTTTCCCAATTGCCTTAAAACTCAGAAAAAGCAGGCAATAAAGCAAAAAAAATAGACATGCGCTAGGGAGGCCAAGAATAAAGCAGATTTGATTCCAAGAGGTTTCCCAAGCACTCCATGACTCAAATTTAGCAAGTTTGACCACTATGGATGTGTGGAGGACAACTTGCATAAGGTGGAATATAGAAACTAGGAAAATAAGACAAAAATTGGATTAATTAATGTCTAAGGTAGCTAACTATGGGTTGATTATTCTAACAGGTTTGCTATATTTTGGTAAGTCATCATTTTTTAGCTTTATGAGTTGTCTCCATACAACTCGACTTCTGTATGAGGGATGTACTATTTATGTACACTATTATTCATGATTATTCAATGGAAGGATACACACCACTATTCATCTCTTCATTTATGTGATTCAGTCTCTTTTCTTCTCTATATGTTTCATGTGTATGCTATTGAGAATTATTAGTAGCAAGATCTATTTCCCATGCTTCTTCTTAGCATCATTGCTCATAGCATTGATCTATTATTTATATAGCTTGAACCATGACTTCTACTACTATTAATATGAAAAATCACTCCACAAACCATCATCAGTAAAATCATGCATAATAGTCTTCAATTCATAAAAAATAAAGGAAAATAATCATTATTAACCATTAAAGCATCAATTAAAGTAATATGGTAATTTACAAGCAATTACATCAAATGGATGGAAAATGGATAATAATAGGAAGAAGAGGGATGCAATATATGTCGATAGGTGATCAAAATATGGACAAATCCATGACCCAACATCTCTCCCAAACTGAACTTGTTGCATGTCGTCATGTGACCCAAAACCTGTGTAGCATCAAAACTAGAAGGACTCATTCAATTGTTGCTTTAATTTTACCATGCATTGTGACCAAAACCACTACTTTTCCACTGATGATGCTAAAAAAATATGATTCTTATTTCTAAATAATACTTGAAACTTATTCAAATAGTGGTTGTTGCATTTCTCCTTCATAACTAGCCCTCAAGTGAATTCTAGCAATTCTGGTGGAGTTTCAGCAATTAGTGAAACATTTAGCAAAAACTCTAGCAGAGAATTTTAGCAGTGTTTCAGCCATTTAGCAAAGATTTTAGCAGAAAAATTAGCAAAGTTGCAGCCATTTAGTGTAATTGTAGCAAGAGAGTGCTAAATTTAGTGGAGTTTCAACAAATAGAACATAAAAATTTTGAAGGAATTTTCTCCTAAACGACGAACTGGTTCGGGTGAAATTTTCTAGGCAAGTTTTTACTAGTCCAATGCATCTCCACACCAAAAATCAAAGATACCCACATCATGGATTTCGAGAAAAATGAAAATTGGCTGTAGGTAATTATGGTCATTTTTTCAAAATCCATGAATCATTTTTTCCTGAAAATTTGGGAGTATATTCCTCTTAGCATAATTCTTCTTCTCACTAAAAATCAAATCCATATGATGCCCGAATCTCAAGATAAACGCAAAATGGTTGTAGGTGATGATGGTAATTTTCTCTAAAACCATGCATTGGATCAAGCTGAAACTTACCAGGTTTGTTCAACTTGATGTTATTCATTCCCTGTCCAAAAATCATGACAATCTGATGCATAGATTCTGAGATATGCTCAATTAAAATTCTGCATTTTATATAAGGAACAATATGCATGAGAAAGTGAATAAATTATCACAAAAGATTTCCTGCCCTCTGAAAATATAATTACATTTGAGATCCTTTGGAGTTTAGAGCAACCTCTATCTCCCCCAAACTCATTCCATAGCATATCCTCATGCTGCACTATGAAATTGAACTAAAACACAAACTCAAAAGAAATGCACAAGAAGTCAATCATTGCTGAGTACTTCTTAAATCTGCATATCACTTCTTTAGAATCATTGGGAGAAGATGAGTGGCAGTAATTTTCGAACTAATGAAAGATATCATTTTATTCCATCTGATTTCCCATGTCTCATGAACATAGTACACATGCATGTTTCTATTTACAGAAAGAAAAAAAAAAATCAAAACCATGTTTTGGTGGATGTTGAGTGCAAAAGCGCTCAAGATAAATGAAGTAGTAAGCAACAATGATGATCCATGCAATAAAGAACTGGGAATTTAATTAATATGTATATATATCATTTTTGGTGCACAAAATACTTTCAAAAACTGAATGAAGAGCATGCCTTCAGTTCACACTAAATAGTCAATGAACTTTTTGATCAATTTCTTACTGTTGGTTCTTGTGTGTAGCAGCAAGGCATATTGTCATGCTTTGGATGAAAGGGATGGAGAGTAATAAAATGATGATTTGTTTCAAATAAAGTGAGGGCTTAGGATTGAGTGGGAAATTATGGAAGTGAATGGATAAAATGTGTTATGGTTATGATAGGTAATGAAGAGTGTATAGAAATTGAAAATAGAAGTGAAGAATACATAGTGGTTTTCATGACATCTTCTTAGATATTTAATAAATAAATAAATCATGCTATTTACCTCAAGTTTTGCCTATGTGGAATCCTTATTTGGCATGGATGGAATGATGCTTGAGCAATTTAGGCTGATATGCTACTCAAATAGATGTATATGAGAGCTGAAACTAAATGAGGTTGAATCTGATCTGAATTGTGTTGTGCTGGCTGCATGTAAGACCGGTACTACACTGGGGCACAACACAACCATTTCTATGTACCTTACCCAGGTGGTGTTGCAAATCAATGGACACACCCTATTTATGGACCACAAGCTCAACCTAACCTTAGTTAACCTTTAGTAGGGAAAAAAGTTCACAACTACCGACAGTATGCAGGTTACCACGGACAAGCTCAACCAACCTATGGCCCTACTAGGATTCCCATGTCGTATCAGTATTATAACTACCTAAAACCAGAAAGGAAACTTCCCTTTTTGGTGACATTGGATTTTCCAAACTTGTCAAAATTGATAAATGATCCCATCTTACATGACCCTTTTTGGCCAACTAATCAAATTAAGTTGTCGTCAGACATTCCAAGGTTCAACGAAAAACAAGGAGAAGATCATAAAAATCTTGTAATGAACTTCCATATATGGTGTTAATCCAACTCCTTGATGTATGATTCTATTCTTCTACAACTCTTCCAAAGAAATTTAACCTATACAGCCACAAATTGGTATATAAGACTTCTGCAACATTTTTTTATATACTTTAACTCTTTGGCGATGTCATTCCTTGCACACATTTATATACCTATTCATTATGAAAATGGTATTGAACTTTTGACTTCTCTCTTCCATACCACTGCCACCCACATCTCTGATCATATTCATGAGTGGAGGAGATGACAAAGATTAATCAAAGCTCCTATTCCAGATCAGATGTTAGCTAATTGGTTCACTAATTCACTATTTCCCCCATCGCCATATATGTGGCCATGGGAGGTGTTGTTACCGAGGAACAAGCTATTAGTCGTGCAGAGTACTTAGACATGGCTTACTCCCAATATGAAACTTGGTATGACTTTATCTCTCACTTCTCATCCCATCAATGATCCTTCCAAGCCACCGTATAAACCTCCCGTGGATGGTGTTGTAAGTGTAGCAGGGATTTCTCCTTGCTACAGGGGTAGGAATGGCTCCCTTCTGACTATAGGACGGAAGGGTAGGTTCCTGCTTGAAAATGCATGAAAGAAAAATGGAACAGAAAGGAATAAAAGAAACAGAAAGAAATGGCAGTGAGCCCCTATGAAAACAGGGTTAGGGATTAGCTTCGACAACCTGTAAACAACTAATAAACAGTAATAAACCTGCAAAACATGTTAGAAATAAACCTGCAAGAAGAATATAAAAAACCTACAAATAAACTATGGGTTAAACAAAAGCAAAGAAATGAAACAAAACACACAAGTATACCTCTTCTTTGGTGCAATGGGACACCATGCCCTAGCTGGAGGAAGCACCTCTCTATCTCACTTAGCAATGGAGGAGTTGTGGTTCAATGGGGAAGATGAGTGGAAGAGAGGGGGATGTGGGTGGCTTGAGAGGCAAAGAGTCTCAAGGCATCCATGAGCAGCATAATAGTATGCAAGAGAAGAGTTGTTTGAGAGTGACCCCCACCCCTCCGTTTATAGCTTTCTTGGGTACTTTTAGGGTTTTAAGCCCTTGGTCAAGGCTTTAGCCCCTTTTTTGGGATTTTAGCCCCTTCTACCCTAACTTTAGCTCCTTTTAGGGTTTATTTAGGCTCCTTTTTGGGGTTTTTAAGCCCTTTTCTTCATTCTTAAGACTTTTTGAGGGTGTGGGGGTCTAATGGAGTGATCTGAGGGTTGATCATGGGTGTCCTTGGGTGGAATAGGCCATGTAGAGTTGAGTGAGGGATTTTTTGGGTTAACAGATTGCCCCCCGATGTGTGAGGGCAGGAGCTCATCGTATGGCTGACAGACATCATAGGATTTGTTGCATAGAGGTGGTGATTCTAGGGCTGGGGCATGGTGGCTTTTGGTTTTTGTATTAATATGGTTCCCATCAATAGGTGAGATACAAATAATGTGTGATATGTATATGGAGGAGGCAGGCATCCCCATGCTCATAACAATGTCAAAAGAATAATGTGATCTATGCTCTAAAATACAAGAGCTGATCATATACAACTGATGATACAATAATGGTTGCCTCAATTAGAGGTTGAATACAATACTGATCTAAAGAACTGCTATATTGGACACATGGAATTCTCATGGAATTATATATCTTCATGAATGATGGCCTGCTAGATATGGAATGGTACATAACTATATGGACTCACTGACGTAAAGTCAGAGTCTCTGTGGTACAAGTATGCTGCATCAATCATAAATCTATATAGAAGCACTACTAGGGCTTCTAAATACTATCTCCAATGCAAACCAGAAATCACAAGGGACATAACCTGTTTAGTTCCCTCGAGTAGACTCATCAATGTGTTAGAGTCAGATGACATATGGGGTCTTCAACCAAATACTACACGGACCAAACCCTGTATGAATCTCAACGGTGTGATGATGTAGTTGGAGTTGAGCACGTGAGAAACAACCATCCCGAGAGGCACTAAGGACTCCTCTCAAGTGGTCCAAGGAACTCATTAATGAGGTTAATGAAACCAAGATACAAGGACCTCTGGGTCTATCCTGTGTAATATGTGAGATGTTGTTGACAGAGGGAGACCTGCCTCTAGTCAAGGAAATGGTGTTTCCTTGACCATAAGTGTGAGGGAGATAACCGAAAGGTGTGAGACAATCTGCGGAATGACACACTGAATGTGGGGGGGGAGGGGGAGGAAAAGAGATGAACAGGGGTAGGGGGAGTGTGGTAGACTCAAACTTCCTTTTTTCAGAGTATGATGATAGGGTGGACTAGGTAGCAAATGACACTGACTCATGGGAATGGGATCATAGCTATAATACCAGGAATGTCACTGTAGATGGGAAATACTTGGGGGAGATGGACACTTTTGATATTGATGGGATCCAAGGAAGACAGATTGCAGAGTACTATGAACAAAGGCGACCCAAAGGGGGAATGCTGCCAAACTATTTTTTGTGGGGTGGTGTCTAGAGACACTGTTGTGGTACGATCTCATGGATTTCTGGCGAGCCCCAGAAGGTAAATGCTCGATGGTGCTTTCCATTTTAGAGAGTCTGAAAGCATGAAGAAGACTCCAGTGGGGGCTCTTTTTCATTGGTAGTCTCCTATGCTTGAAAAAGGATAAAAGTATACATAGGAGAGCTCACCCATCCTATAGGGGATGAGAGACTTCTTTACCATTGGTAGTCCAATCAAGCCAGAAAAGGTTAAACCTATACCAACTGGATGGTCATTCAAATAATTTTATGAGCATGAACGAAACCAAGTTTACTCGGCAATATTTTCATGATGAGAAGGCTGGAAAAGAGCTTATCGACAACCTATAGTGAGATTTTTCATAAGGTGGGGCCCCTCTGCCTGAGAAAGCATAAAATTATGCAGAGGGGAATGGTCTTGGCTTCAGTACGCCAAGGTGGTCCTTTTCATTTGATGGTCTACATGGTCTGCAAAAGGAGGTAAATGAGATGATGTAGATGCCATTTCCTATACTTTAGCGAGTAGGGAAAGAAGCATCTACGCTCGGCTATATTTTCATTGTTTTAAGGAGTCAGAAAAGATCTTAAACGAAAGTCCAATACAGTCAACCGATTGAAATGGCATAAGAGGTGCCCTGTATCGAGACAGTGGATAGTGGTCCAAAGGTCATCTACGTAGTATGGACGATGAAGAAGGCTCTCAAACATACCAATACATGCGCGGGATGGATTGTGGCAGAGGCTCATGAGTCAGTGCTAGAGAGGCATGAAAACCGAGGTGGCTCTCGAACAAAGGTTAGGAGAGATGTGTGTGAGTTGTGGTGGACGGACTTGACTACATGTGATGTGAGTGCAAGTCCAGGGGAAGTTATATGCCAAATACGTACAAGAAAAATAAATTGTTTTGTGGACAAGGTCCAAAGGTCCGTGTAAGCTGCGGTGGATAAAGAAGACAACTATGTGTTAAAATACAAAACAAGAAGAAAAATGGTAACCCTTAATGGGCAGTGGCCCGAAAGTCCGCATGAGTAGCGGTAGGGAAGAGTGATATAAGTACAGTTCCATAGACACTTGCATCTCCATGCTGTGGCTCATAAATCAAGGTAGCTTCTGGGAAATGGTCCTGAAATTTATTTGTTAAACATGAGACGATGGTATCATAAGGAGATATAAATTTGAGCCCGGAGGTGTGAGAGGTGTCTCACATAGGTTCTAGGTGACTTTGATTTAGCAGCTGATGGTGCTGCCCCTAAATGGGGGTATGTGATTTGTGGTAAAAATGTTGCAAAACAAAAAAAGGGAAAAAACTACGCTATAAGGGACTCATAGTGGTTATATCAGGCATAGACTCTCTTAAGGTGGAGCTTGTTGTGCGGCTTATTCAAGAGTCTACCGTCTGAGTTAGCGAAGAGGTATGTCCTCTTGCCAAGACAAAGGTCATTGGCTAGGAGGGATGACAAAATCTGGTCCTTTATGGGAAGAACCGATTCCACACTATGGTTTTAAGGGAATGGGGTAAAAATGAAGGTGGTCTTACATATAGCTACGTCATCGCGTAAGTGGTGCTGGGATAGATCAGGTGGATTTTCCACAGCTGATGAGACGGAAGGGAAACTAGTGCTAGAGATCATGTAAATGGTATTGGTTGTTTTTTTTGTGGCCTTGCCCCCAGTCTCTGTTATAGGAAGAGGGGCAATCCTGGATATAGGAGGAGTCTTTGATGGACCTGGAGGTAGGTGCAACATCATCTCAATTGGATGGACATGAGTAAACACATCTTGGGGCCTTTGAGTTATGGTAGGTGGTTCAAGGTACCACAAAGGATCTCCCAGTGTGAAATCCTGTAGATTGCGGGTTGCCAAGATAGACTTACTCACGATCTCAGATGGTGGGAAAAGGAAAGGGAAAAGGAAAAGGAAAAGGAAAATGTTGATCAGGAATGAAACCCACTGTTTCCCTGGTAACTAAGGTTGAGGTTGCGAATGGAGCTGTGGTTGCGGATTCTACAGAAGATACAGGTTTGATGGACTATTGATGATGGTGAAGACAAGAGGGTCTATAGAACTAGACATCATGTAAATGAACATGGTGTCCGAAGAAGGAGGTGGGGTTGAACCTCTTCGATCAGAGCAATCTCAGATTCAAGGGAATGTTGTCGAAGGTTGGCTAAAGCCATTCAAAATTCAAATAAGTCTTGGCAATGGTGAGAATAATGTCCATATAGACCACAAAGAGCACAAGCATGGTTTGTTCTCAGTGACTTGTTTTTGACTATTGGTGCGGTGGGAAGTTCAACCACAGGGAGGTTTTTCGTTGTATCCATGGCATCCAAATGTGCACGAATTATGAGAATATTGGGGCAGTTCTGAGTTGGATGACCCTATTGTTCGCAGACAGCACAAGGCAAGATCTGTCGAGGTTTTGTGGTGGCTTTGGCGTTCTTGCCCCTGGCCCTTTTCGGATGGGGCGGTGTAGGTGCGGGTACGGTGGTTGGATTTTGCGGGTCAGGTGGAGGGTGAGACTCAACTGCAATGGGTTGCCCCGGGGTTAAAACATCTTGGGGCATTGGTGGTTGAGCTGGTGGATCAAGATACCACACTGGAATTCCCAATGTAAAGTTAGGTAGGATTAAGGTGGCCATTACCGTCTTGCTCATGACACCAGGTGGGGGAAAGAGGAAGGGAATCGTATGGACTGGAAATGATCCCATATAAATACCCACTAGTTGCATGTGGGGATGTGGTTGTGGTTGTGGCTGCACAAAATGTTGCTGCTATGGATGATGTTGCGGCTGCTATTGGTGTTGCGGCTGCGGACGGTGTTGGGGTTGGGGTTGGGGTTGGGGCAGTGGCTGTGCTTATTGTTTGGGTGCAGTGGTGCTAGATGAGACCATGCACAAGTCCATAGTCTCATTTTGTGTCAGTGGTGGTGACACTAAGGGGAAAGGAGCCATCATGGTGATATTGGAAAACAACCCAGGACCCACATTCAACAATGGGGAGGCTGGTGTGTTGTCAACCATGGTGTTGATTGCAGGGACGACATTGGGGTGTGTGGTCGTCCCTTGTGGCTCAATGGTGGTGATGGTAGGGATAATTTTGGTGGGTGTCGTTAACCCTTGCGGATCGTGATAAGTGAGTTGATCATCTGTCACGATCTTCCCTTCATGAGGGAACATCATGAGATGGAAGACAGTTGATGCGACTGCTCTCATGGCATACATATAAATTCTTCCAAGGAGAAGGTTATAGTCCAGTTGAGCATTGATGACCTCTATGTCGATCAGCACTGTCTTCTCGGCTAATGTGATGGGGACATGGGGGAGGATTCCATGGGCTTTAGTGGGATGGCCATCATAAGCCCGTAGAGTTGTGGAGGATGGTTGCAGAATTGGGGATCCAAGTTTCTACCAAACTAGGGTGGACATAACGCATGTGGATGCCCCCTCATCCACTATGCATCAATGCACGACCAAATTTTGGATAGACACCGGGATTTGGAAGGTGATGGTGGATGGCATGCGCGGTTCTCCATTCTCCATGTCGAATGTGATCAACTTGAAGTCGAAGGGGTCTACGGCCTCAAGGTCAGCTAGTAAGGCTTTCTATTTTGTTGGGCACGTTTTGAGTACCTCAAGAGCGGACATGGCCATTGGTGTTTGGGCCAAATCATCCACAATGCTATAGCTGACGGCAGCTCTAGCCATGGCGTTATTGGAAACTCGGCGTATGGGGGGGGGCAGGGGAATGGGGGTAACTGAAGGGGTAGGTTGACTATTTTAGATGTTGATTCCGCTAATGTGTTAGCGGGTTTGGTATTGGTGCCATACTGATTTCATCTGGTCTGTAGGTTGACCTCTTCAGTCATCATAGCTAACAGGTGGTGAACACCTATTTTGGCCATGGGAGGTTCCGTCGGAGTGTTGGTATTGGTTTGGGGAGGGGGTGTGGTTGCCACCAACCCTTAGACTGGTAGTGGGTTCGGGAGCACCATAGGAGGATGTCCTTGTGGTGCTGAGTTGGGTTGGGCTTGGTTCGTAGCATTGGTGGCATATTGGGCCTCGTTCTGAATGGCCTACTTAGCGCGAACCATGAGGGGACACTCGAATGTGTAGTGCCCATAGAACTTATAGAGTGTGCATGGTTGGTTTGTGTGCAACGGGGCATTTCATCTAGGTACATTTGGTCATGGGGAGTTTTGGGCGGGTCAATTTGCTATGGCATTGATGGAAGAGTTTGGTTGTTGACCGCCTCCCTACGGTTGGTTATTGGCTTGGTTCTGGGGCTGATTATTTCTAGCTTTCCCTTGTTGATTGTTGGGGGAATTCTGGTTGGGACGGTTTTGTTGTGCAAATACTTGTCCCAATGGAGCAGGTTGAGCAGGGGCAGGGACTTGAACCACTTGCACTGGTGGTGCATAATAAATTTGGGTGGGCTACAGTGCCACAAATGTGGGCATTTTCCCCACGTACTACTGTGTTGTCCATGCCATGGCTTGAGCCTGCTGTGGTGGCATAGGTTGTGCATAGGAAGTTGTTGCTCCAGATTGGGACATCATTCTAGCGTAGTTCAAAGTTTGGTTTTGGTAAGCAACACTAGCATTGTTACTTGGTTGTGGTGGAACTATAGGTGGTGTCGGACAATGCTATGATTGTTGGGAGACTGAGCCTATGATGCCATCTATAGCATGGGATTCCCCCGGTGCATCCCGGTAGGAGGTACCCACATGGGGAGCATCTAGAATGACAGTGTATAGGTATCCAGACTGAGCATAGATCAGGTCAAACTGTTGGGCTTGTAGTATGGCCTCTTCTTCGAATTGGGGACATTCGGATGTGAAGTCCTTTGCTATGGGTGGGAGCAAGGTTTTGAGAAACCAATCCAAGAAGATCTTGCCGTCAAGTTGGATTTTGCACAAACTACGATGTCACCGCCACTCATGAATGTGGTCAGTTATATGTGTCATAGTGCTCTTGCGGAAGGATAATAGGATCTCCACCCCTTCGTCATATCTAATAGGGAGTTGGAAATATTGTAGGAACATGAAAGCTAAGGAGTTGAAATCTGGGTACTTGGCTTGCGGTATCTCAATGTACCATTTGGCTGATGCACCTATGAGGGTGTGTTGGAACAGTATTAGCCTAATCGAGTCATCTTTGATGCTATTTGAGGAGCACCATAGATGAAATGTCATAATGTGATTTTGGGGACACTCCCCTGCCTTGCCTTCAAACTTGGGAATGTCTGATGGCAGCTTGGTTGGCATGGGATGCCAAAATGTTTGATGGCAGATGGGGTCGTTTGTCAATTGAGCCAAATTAGGAAAGTTAAGACGAGCCATGAAAGGCATATTTGACCCTAGGTTGATGTGAGATGGGGGAGATATGGTGGTGGGGTTTGCAGGTGGATAATGTACCTGCATAGCTAGGGGTGCTGGTAGTGGCATTATAGATGGGCCAATGCCCCCAAGTGTGATGTGAGGCACAGTGTGAATGGAAGGGCCACTGCCCCCATGTGTGAAGGGAGGGGTAGTGTATGTGGGAGGGGTACTTCCCCCCTGTGTGACAGAAGGGGCAGTGTATATGGAAGGTCCACTAACCGCAAGTATTGTAGGTGGGACAGCCTAAGTGGTTACCATGGATGGTGGCAGCTGACTGATGACAGTTTGCATGATCATGCTATGGCCACCTGTAGGGTTGTTGGTGATAATTTGTGGTGTGGACATGGGTCCTCTAGCTATGGCTATACTAGAAAATGGATCCGAATTTGCACCAGCCATGGGGCTTGACGGTGCAGTATGGAGGTCTGGTTCAAACTGATATGGGTATGAATATAAATCAGAGGTTGTGTGGCCTTCTGATGGTGTGAGAGGTCATAGAGAATGGTCTCGATGGTGTCAGTTGAATGTCCTAAATTGTGGTTGTTCACCTCTTAGGCGTGAGGAAGAGCGTGGGGGATCAATTGTGTTAGATTTATGTATCAATTTGGTGGGAATGATATTTTGGACCCCGGTTTTAGTGGCTTCCTATTGGCTGTAGGTGGTCACTTGACCGCCAAGACTACCAGAAGACAGCGCTTGGATTTTTCCTCATGGGTGTTTCTACTCAATCGGTGGGGGTCATTGCCCATTTCGCTTGGCAATTCCTCTCAGTGGCCAGCTACTTTGGGGTTCCCATGGTACTCCTCACAATGAGTTTCTCGACTGAGCCCAAGTACTTCCCACGGTTAAGGCAATCAGGGACTTATGTCCTCAAAGACTGCAAATTTTTGAACTTAGTGTAAATTAATCAATTTTAGTGGCTCTCTCAGTGTCATGAACTGAGTGGGGTTGATTATGTGGTATGGTGTATATGTATTGCTATTTTTATGTTATTAGGTGGCTGTAAGTGGTTTATGAATATGTCATAGAGTTCATATCATTGTGAATACAAGTAGTAAATAAATAGAAATTGTGTATACAGATACCATTTTTTACCCTGTATTGTGACAGCCTCACTAGGTGACTACCTTACACCTAAATTCTTCTTCAACCAAGAGAAGGTGTTGGGCTCTCAACAAAATGGGACTAAGCCCATCCGTAGATCCACAGGTCACCTCTCGGATGCAAGGCTGGTTAATAGGGAGGACGCTTAGTGCCGCGATAATCCCTCCTTCTCTACCCCCTCTACCTTCCAAGTCATCCATTTTTAACGGTTTTGAACAATATTCAGTGAAGGGCCTATTACTATACGAGTTGTGCCCTTCATCTTATCCCAGAATACCCTAGAGGGTGATGAATGGGTAGAGGAGGAAGGGTATGCAAGACTATTAATTATATGTCAATTTTAGTTAAGCTACATTCATTAAGCCATTAATTTTTTTTTTGGAATTTACACTTTGTTTGTACATGGAATTGTTGTAAATTAAAACAAAAACAGAAATGGAACTACTATGATGGACAAAGGCAGTTGAGCTGCACTGATAGTCCCTAATAACTTAAAAATTAACTTTTGAGTGACAGACCACACGTTTCAGGCCAAATGTGGCGAGGGGGTCGCCAATTTTTTCCTCAAACAGGCGAGGGGGTTGCACAAATTTCACAGACAGAAGCGGTCTATCCTTCTGAGTGAAGTTGCACCTTTCGGGCAAAAAAGGGTGACCTGGTCATGCCTATGAGGCCTAAATGAGCAACATGGTCCCCTATTTAGGCCCGATAAGTGCGACCTGCTTCGGATTTGGGGTTTTTCTAATCCTGAGTCAGATCCAGTTGACAACAACCTGTATTATGGCCAAACAGACTCGAATTTTCCTTGCAGAGGCTTTGGCAGTAATACAAACTGAAATTAAACAAGATTTAACCTAGATCTGACAAGAAATTTTAAAACTAGGGCATAAACTGAAATAAACTTCAAATTTTAAAAAACTGAACCAAGGATCCCGTGGGATTGAGCTCATATGGTCGCCATTTCTGTAGTGGGGATTTCTCCTTGCTTCAGGGGTAGGAATGGCTCCCTTCTAACTATAGGATGGAAGGGTAGGTTCCTGCTTGAAAATACATGAAAGAAAAACGAAACAGAAAGGAATAAAAGAAACAAAAAGCAATGGCAGTGAGCCCCTCTACAAACAGGGTTAGGGCTTAGCTCCGAGAACCTGCAAACAACTAATAAATAGTAATAAACCTGCAAAACATGTTAGAAATAAACCTGCAATAAGAATATAAAAAACCTGCAAACAAAGTATGGGTTAAATAAAAGCAAAGAAATGAAACAAAACACACAAGTATACCTCTTCTTTGGTGCATTGGGCCACCATGCCCTGGCTGGAGGAAGCACCTCTCTATCTCACTTAGCAATGGAGGAGCTATGGCTCAATGGGGAAGAGGAGTGGAATAGAGGGGGATGTGGGTGGATTGAGAGGAAAAGAGTCTCAAGGAATCCATGGGTAGCATAAAAATATGCAAGAGATGTTTAAGAGTGACCCCCACCCCTCCTTGTATAGCTTTCTTGGGGACTTTTAGGGTTTTAATCCCTTAATCAGGGATTTAGCCCTTTTTGGGGCTTTTAGCCCCTTCCACCCTAAATTTAGATCCTTTTAGTATTTTAGGCTCCTTTGAGGGGTTTAAGCCCCTTTTTGGAGGATTTAGCCCCTAGGAGAGTTATTTATGTTCTTTTTTGGGGTTTTTAAGCCCTTTTCTTCATTCTTAAGCCTTTTTAAGGGTGTGGCGATCTAATGGAGTGATATGAGGGTTGATCATGGGTGTCCTTGGGTGGTGTAGGCCATGTAGAGCTGAGTGAGGAATTTTTTGGGTTAGCAGTAGGTTGTATTCAACCCCAATCTGCAGCGAAATCCACTAAGCAACAAAGTTCTTCTTTTCCTAAAACCACTTCAGCTCCTACTATTTCTATCAAGGTGAATGTGGTTCAATCCTTGCAATCACCTGGGAACAAGAAGAAGGGTAAAGGTAAATCCAAGAAACCCAAATATCAACAAGAGAATCCAAAGACTTCAACTTCGGAGAATGGATCCAAACCTAAATGGAAATCTAAGTATCCCTGCCTCTGGTGTGGTGAAGATCACTTCCGTAAGGATTGTCCTAAATGTGAAGAGATTAATAATTTTTTAAAGAATAATCCCATGCCAATAGCGTTAACTAACCCTTTTCCTTGCTGATATCCCTATCTTTTTGGAGATCCGTTGGTTCTCCTGAAATTCATCGCTCTCATACCACGTTAAAATATTTCGACGGATGAGGTTTTCAACTTTACATTTTGTTATCAGCATTGTTTATCAATTTAGGGGGTAAAAACGTATCTATTAATGTGGAGGTGGTCAAGGAGCCTTTAGATTAAAACCTTTTGTTGGGAAGTAATTGGTTATGTGCCATGGCTGCAGTTTCTTCAGTGATATTTCTCTTACTCCAATTTCCCCACAAAGTAATGATTGTAACGATTGACCAAATCAATTTTTGTTCCCTATATATTATGTCCTCCATGAAAAATAATGTTCCTTTGTTGGTACAGTAAACTATTCAATATAAGATTGTAGGGGTCAGGCTTCTCAAATAATATTCCCTTATGGGAGTCTTTCCTTCTAGTAATTCCCCCCTACCTCGCAAATTTCCTTAATGAATATGATATCCTCTACTGCCAATGACATGTCAAAAGGTAAAAAAATTATTGATGAATCTTCTATGATTCCTCCTAAAGCACTTTATGATGCTATCCAGTCCATTTTTTATGCCTATATGGATGACCACCATTTAGTAGAATAAACCCATATTTTTTTCCTTATTATTTATATTCTCCTCCCCCTACTCTTGATTATCTCTTGTATAATTTTATTTTAGATGAGTCTATCATGGAAATTATGAGTTCAGGTGAACCTCCATGGGAATATCATCATCATAGATCCTCTTTCCTACCCAATTCCAATTTGGTGGAGTCTGATTTTGCACTATTTGTTTCTTCTGATATTGTTAAAAATCCTTAGTCACCTACGTTTATACAAGATACTGATTCTGAAGGAAACTTGTGTAATGTTAATCAAACTATCCCTAAATACATATCGGCCAAACCTAGTATTGTTTAACATGTTCATATAGGCCAAAAATTTTAAGCATCTGAAATTGAGATTTATGTATCCCTTTCTAAAGAGTTTCAATATATTTTTTCCTAGATCTATGAAGAAATTCTTGGTATTGATCCATCGATTGTCGTCCATCGAATCAAGATGTATCCACCTGCGAAAACCGTTAGGAATAAAATTTCCATATCCACCCTTGAAAAACCGAAGCTATTAAAATTGACGTTGAAAAACTTTTAAAGTCTAGTTTTATTTACCCGGTGTCATTGATTAAATGGGTTTCTAATATTGTTCATGTCATGAAAAAATAGGGCACTGTTAGATTTTGCATTCATTTTAGGTATCTAAATAGGCATTGTCACAAAAACAACTATCATGCCACCTATATTGATCAAATTATTGACAATTGTGTTGGAAACATTACTTTTTCCTTTACGGATGGATTTTCAGGCTACAATCAAATTAAGATCTTACCCATCGATCAACATAAGGCGTATTTCATTTCCCCATGGGAACCTTTGCATATCACAAACTACCTTTCGGCTTAAAGAATGTTTCATCCACATTTCAACGAGCCATGTACTATGCTTTTCACTATATTAAGCATATAGTGGAACCTTATTTGGATGACATACTTGCTCATTCACAACAATGAGAAGATCATTTCGGACATCTTAGAGCCATTTTCCTTCGATGCTTCCACTATAACATCTTCCCTAATCCATATAAATGTGTTTTTTGTGTGGATACTGGATGTTTTCTTCGGTTTGTTGTCTCTAAGGATGGTATTTGTATCAACCCTTTAAAAATTGAGGTTATTTTGGTCATACCCCCACCTACCAACATAACTGAACTTCAAAGTTTGCAAGGGAAGGAAAAATTTATGCATCGTTTTAGATGTGTTGGGAAAATTAATTGTCTAATGAAATAAACAACTGAAATTCCCAAAACATAAATTATCAACCCAAGGAAGTCTTTTATTTCAAAGCTATTGTGCAATATCTATGCAAGCACAATTTCTACCTCACACTGTTGATCTATTGGTATGAAATCGAAAATATTTGTAAACTAGATCACACCTTCTTGAAAGTAAATCAAACCTCAAACCTATTCATAAAATCACACTATAAAAATAAAAACAAAATCAACTCTTACGAAGCAATATCTAATTACATAAATCTGAAGGAAATGCTATGTTTACCAACGATCTATGAAAATGAATTAACAGGAAAACAACTATGATAAATATAATGAATGAAAGAATCAACTAAATAATAAACAAATATAAACAATAACACACATACAATCAAAACTACCAGCACCTACTCAGGGAAGAAGGCCCTTCCTCCACTGAGAAGATCAGGATCTCCAAAATGAAGGTCAACAACTTCATAATTAAGAAACTTCCAGCATGTATTATCATAATGAAATTATTACAACGAAGTCTGGATCAGATTCTATAGGATAAAATTAATTTCTCTCCTCCACCCCCTCTCATGAGATTAATTACATATTTATACATAAGAATTATTCATAAGGATGAGGAACCGAATTCCCAACTTTGAATCTGTTTTAACAAATTTGCTAATTTGAGACACGGTTGTAACTGCAAAATTGGGAATTACACATTTAGAGAACCTATTTTATATCTCAAACTGTGAATTTATTTGTCGATTTCCTCTTGTTTCAAGTAACTAAGTTTGTTTCTCACAAAACCCATGTCTCATACTTTTGAGATTTTTCTCCATCTGCCTGCAAATCAAAACACAAATCAATGTCTTTTTATGTGGCATGCATTTTTGGTTAAGGCCATTTGATCATGAGCTAGAGATTGTTATGTTGGAGTTGGGCATGAATTGAAATCAGAAATCCACATAATCAATCCTAGGAATGAAACCATGTTGTGAATATCCATGTGAGCATGTGATAGCATGCCAACTTTGGAGGCTTGTGTTGGAATATATTAAACCCACTCATAACTTAGGATAAAATAACTAATCATTATTTGATTAATTATTCACCCACTAGTTTAATTAGTTGGCATCCACTTGCACCTTAAAGTCAATACATGCCATCTATATCCCATCTAGCTTAATTAGTTGGAATCCACTTTCAACTTGGTTTGATATTGAACACTTTATGACCATCCAGAATTAGTATACAACACTTTGCATGTAACACCCCGGTTTTGACCCTGTTTGCATTAAGTGTACATGATGTATATATTGTAATTAATCATCATGTGGAGCTAAAGGAAAAATCCTCACCATTGATTTGGTTGTTTTATGTTTCGGCGATTGAAATCGTTGCCGATGAAATATTGTGCTATCCGGCACATTATAGTTTTGGCATCATGTAAATATGCATCTTTAATTAAAATGAACCCCAACTAGCTATGTCAATGAAACCATGATGAAAAGGGCATGATTTTCTAAGGATAAGGAGGGGGGAATTATTAAACTTGAGCCTATGGGGATAAGCCATGTGTCAATTGCTAAACCCTTTTGACTTACTCACCTTTCCTTGTCTCATCAGTCAGCTACCACATTAAAAATTCTGTTGTTAGTTGGGGCAATTATTCTTGGGTAGTGGTGTGTGGCAGGACTACCAGTCCATGCCCACACACACACTCCACCAGTGGATTCTTTTCACTCAGTGGGCCGGGAGGCAAAAACGACTCCATTCTCCATTCTCCCATTCTCTCCATTCTTGTTCATCCTCACACGGGAGACAGTTGCTCTCTCTTCTCCTTATGCATAGGCTGAGAGTCAGATCTTCTTTCCAATTCTCCGGGCTGTGTATTTTTTCCCGTTGCTCCAATGTTGAGATCGGGCTGTTATTTTTCATCCATGATTTGGTTTGTTGTGGGTTCCCTAAGTTTTTTTCACCACGTTAGGGCCAAGAACAACTATGAATCACTTTGCTTAGTCTGAGCTACATTCACCTTTTTTGTTTCCATCCCATTTCCACAGAGCTGTGAACTGCTTGACCTCACTATGTGTATTAAGTGGTTGGTCTTTGGACTGTATTTGAGGGGGAATGAAGGTTGGAGTATGCTTGATAAACCTGGTGTGTTTGGGAGCCACACAGACAGAGCTAGAGGGCTGGATTTCTTCTCCACAACCCTTGAATATCACTGGAAGGGGGTTCAGGTCCTAAGGGACTGTATAGCAGAGAAGGGACTAATTTCCTTATGTTGGGTGTGTGTGGGTGTCCTAGAAGTTAGGCTAGTTCTAGTCTAGGTGTCCTTAGCTCTTCAATGAGCTCAAACGCTTAGCATTCAGCTTCTCCCAGCTCCTTGATGGCCTGATAAACCCAACTGTGTTGGCTTGGCTGATTTGTTGATGGCCTGATAAACCCAACTGTGTTGGCTTGGGTGATTTGTGTATCCTTGGATATGTGTAATCCTGCTTGTTCCTTATTCCTTTGGGAATCATGCCCAGCTCAGGGGTGGCAGTGTTGTTGAGAGATTAAGGAGCACACTGGCATATGGTTGGGTGAAAAATTGCAGCAATGTAGCTGGTTGCGAGACGAATTCCTCACAAGATAAGTATTATTGTCTATTCTATCTCTGCAATTATATTTGATGTCTAATGAATCATGATGAACATGTTGAATGCTTGAATGTATATTTTTGCTTCCGCTGTATGTTGAATAATTATGCATCTCTGCATGTTTACTTCAAAGAATTTCAGTTTTTCAGTATTTATGTATTTACATGTTCATGCGGCTAGTTTCCTGGAATAGTTCATGGCTTGGTAGTGTCCTCTTCATCGGTCAGAGGGTCAGGGATGTTATAGATTGGTATCAGAACCCATGTTGCAGCGTGGGCCTCAATGGGCCGTGAAGATGCAGTGATAGAGGTAGGTTGCCCTCTTCCCAGCAGAACAAATGAGAAAATGACAGGAAATCTCGTGAAATGTTTCTAAGTATGAAAATCATCGGATGGCTTAGGATGAAACCCATCTGATATGTCGGAGGACTTAGCCGAAATCTCATCCGATGCATCGGACAGCCAAGACGAAAGTCCACCCGACAAGAACCAGTGGAAGAAAATATTTGAAATTTTCCAACTTTGGAATTTTGTCAGTGGTTTCAGTGGGACGGAACCGAGGCTTTTGGTGGAGAGAAGTCGACAGTTTTGGCTGGGTTAAACCGAGACACAGCCAACGAGGGACCGCAGAGGAAAATTTCTGAAATTTTTTTTCTAAGTGTTGAAATCATCAGAAGCCTTCAACTGAAGACCACCAAAACGTCATCTCAAATCAGATGAAGACCACTAAAACATCGACACATTTAGATGGAAGGACTTCTGATGCCGTCGGCGAAGAAAAGGAGAAGAAAAAATTTTCGAAAATTTTTCTAAGTCCTGGAAAAATCAGAAAAGTTTTTGCTGTCTTTCAGGAGAAGTTATCCAAAGCATCATCGAAGGATGATCACTGAAGAGGATCCAAAGTGTCAGCAGGTATCTCCTAAAGACTGCCGAAATGTCAGAGATATTTAGTTGATTGAGTAGCTGATGCAATGGCGGATGAAGGGAGAATTTTTACTGAAGAGCTGGAAGCATCAGAAAAATTTAGACGATCGACTAGCTGACATGGTGGTAGCGAGAAGAAGATAAAAATAAATTCTTTTCCAAAAAAAATTTAAATTGTTGAGATCATTGGAAGCCCTCTGTTGAAGACCGCCGATACATTGGCACAGATCAGCTGAAGACCGCCGAAATGTCATCCCANCCCCCGATGTCACTGGAGGAGGAAGTGTAAATAATGCTAAAACTTTCGGCTAGAAAAGAATGAAGGTGCCGCAACGGTAGCGGAAGGTAGATGATGAAGGTGTCGATACATCGGTAGGAAAGAGAAGACCGGAGCTAATGCGTCAGCTAGATTGGTAGGTCGAGCCACAATGGCGGTGGATGAAAGATGAAAATATTTCCGATCCGGTGATGGCGGATGAAAGACCAAGAGTAGAGCCGCAACGGTGGCGGCAGGAAGTTGAAGTTGGAGCTGACGAAGCGGCTGGAAAAGAAGGAAGGCACCGCAATGGTGGCGGAAGAAAGAGGATGAGAGAGCCGATGCGGCAACGGAAGGAAGAAGAATTTTTCTAAGTACAGAAAACATCGAAAAAATTTAGATGATCGGTCCACCAACACGTCGGAGAAAGTTAGAGGATCGGTCCGCCGATACGTCGGAAGCCAGTGGAAGATCGGCCTGAAACGTTGGAGAGATTTAGTTGAATGGACCGCCGATGAGCATCGGATGATTAGTTGGGAAGAGACCCGATTTAACACAGAAATTTTTTGGATTTTTCAAGTGGGATTTCTCAGGGGATTTTAGCAATTTTTTAGTAGGATTTTCAACAATTTTTTGTGGTTTTCATGGTTGAAAAGGAAGAAAATTTTGTGTTTAGGAAAAATTGTAATTTTATGATTTTTCCAGAAGAAGGTAAGTAATTCTCATTTGTAAATGTTATGTGGCTAATATTTGTGTTACTAACACGTTTGCAAAATCATAGACACCTTCAAGAGTAGTATTCCAGGTAGTGCAGTTTGGTAAAGTAAGTCGTGGTTCAGTTATGAGAACCCATGACAGATATGATGCTCAAGATTCCTACGAGCATGTGTGAGATGCCATGGGAGAAAATGTCCAAGTTGGAAATGATGACATAGAGTCCAATGGAAGGAGATTCCAAGAGACACTGCCATATATTGTAGCCACCATGAGAAGCTTGATTAAAGCCTGGGAAGAGCAGCATTAGTTGAATACTGCTATGTTGTAGAGTTTGACAGACTTGCAGAGAAAGATAGACTCTGGGAAGGGTACAGTAAAACCAAAAGGCAGTAAGAGCAGTACTAGGAGAAGAAGAAGGACTTCTAGTGGATCATCTGACTTCGAAGAATCCAGCGGGGTTCAAGCTCTTCTTCTCGTAAAGGAAAGAGAATACGACACCATAGGGATCGCTCTCGGGATGAATTTAATAAGGCTAAACCTCCTACATTTGATGGCAAGGTAAAGAATGGATAAGAGGCTAAATCTTGGCTTCTTGGGATAAAGAAATACTTCCAAGTTCAGGATTATTTGGGAAACATGAAGGAAAGCATTGCCATATTCAATATGAATGGAAGAGCATCCATTTGGTGGGAACACTTCAAGCAAGTAAAGAGGATCAGTGAAAGGAGACTTAAGTGGAAATGGTTCAATAATTATTTCAAGCAAAAATACCTCTCTGATAGGTATTATAATGACAAGATTAAGGAGTTCCATGAGCTGAGATTGGGACAGCAGACCATGGAAGAGTATGAAAATAAGTTCTTGGAATTGTTGAGGTAGGTTAGGTACATCAAAGATGAAAAAGTGAAGGTCCAGCATTTTCTGAGTGGATTTCCTCAGTCCTACAAAGATAGAATTGAATTTTATAAACCTAGAAATCTTGAAGAAGCAATAAGGAAGGCTAAGTATTTCTATGAACAAAGCAAAGGTAAACTTGATTACCATAAGGCATGGAAGGACAAAAAGAATGAGAAGTTTGACCATAGAAAGAAAGGTTTCAAACCTTCCAACTTTAGGAATCAGTAGAAGAAGCCATCCCAAGCTGCGGGTAAGCCTGTTGGAGTGATAGGAGAAAAGCCTAAAGATCCACAACTGAATACAGGTTCACTTCAATGTTGGAAATGTGAATGACCCCACATGCGCAAAAATTATCCACTCGAGAATGAGAGTGCAAGGGCAGCTTACAACGTTCAAGAAGCAAAAAAAGTGGGTCAAGTTGCAAGGGAAGTCCCTAGGATTTATGCAGCACTGGAGGACTGCCAGGAAGATCACTAGTCAACTATGGTTGAAGTTGTAGGTAAGATTGTTGAGCAATCTGTTTCTATTTTGATTGACCCCAGTTCTACTTACAGTTACATTACCCCTAGAGTAGTGGATATTTGTTCTTTTAAGAAAATAAAGCATAGAAAATCTTGGTTAGTTCAGCTAGCCACTGCAACTAAGAAAAAGGTTAGTGAAGTGGTAGAGAAATGTCCATTGGTCATGAATGGATTGGTCACTTATGTAGATCTGAATGTTCTATCACTTGGTTCCTATGATGTTCTTATTGGAATGGATTGGTCAGAAGCTCACAAGGTAAACCTTGACTGTTATAATAAGAAATTTGAATGCATGGATGAAGAAGGGAACCCAGTAGTGGTAAAAGGTATTCCAAAAGTGATTTCAGTATGACAGGTTCCAGCAATGCAGTTGAAGAAATTATGTAGGAAGGGTTTCCAGTTGTATGAAACTCATATTTTGGAGGCATCGAAGGATGAAACTCCTAGGTTGGAGGACTATCAGGTGTTACAGGAATTCAAGGATGTGTTTCCTGATGAGATTCTAGGGCTTCCTCCAAAGAGGGACATTGATTTCACAATTTAACTTGTGCTAGTAGTAGAACCAGTGTCCAAGACACCCTATAGGATGAGTACACCAAATATGCTAGAACTGAAGATGCAACTACAAGAGTTGTTGGAAAAGAAGTATATCAAGCTGAGTGTGTCTCCTTGGGGAGCACCCATTCTATTTGTAAAGAAGAAAGATGATACACTTAGGCTGTGTATTGATTACAGACAGTTGAACAAGGTTACTATGAAGAATAAATATCCTTTGCCTAGAATTGATGACCTCTTTGATCAAATGAGAGGAGCAAGGGTATTTTCCAAGATTGAATTGAGGTCTGGATACCATCAAGTGAGAATAAAGGATGAAGGCATTCATAAGACAGCCTTCAGAGCAAGGTATGGACATTATGAGTTTGTGGTGGTACCATTTGGTCTCACAAATGCACCCACTACATTTATGTGCCTTATGAACAATGTCTTCAGTAGGTATTTGGACAAGTTTGTTCTTTTTTTCCTTGATGACATTCTTATTTATTCTAAGAATGAGGAAGAGCATGAAGAGCATTTGAGATTGACATTGCAATTGCTCAGGGAGCATTAGTTGTATGAAAAGTTGAGCAAGTGTGACTTCTATAGAGATAGAATTATGTATTTGGGTCACATTATCTTAGAAGAGGGCATATCTATGGACCCTGAAAGGATTGAAGCCATTATGAATTGGCCTACTCCAAGAAATGTGACAGATGTAAGATCTTTTATGGGACTTGCAGGATACTACAAGAGATTCATTAAAGGATTCTCCAGAGTTGCACATGCCATCACTTCTTTGCAAAAGAAGGGGATAAAGTTTGAATGGACATCGAGGTGTGAAGAAAGTTTCCACCAGTTGAAAAATATTCTCACCAGTGCACCAGTATTGAAGGTTGCACATAGAGAGAAATATTTTGTGGTGTGTACCGATGCATGCAGACAAGGGCTTGGGAGAGTCCTTATGCAAGACAACCACGTGATATGTTACGAGTCAAGAAAGTTGAAGGAGAATGAGAAGAACTATGCCACTCATGATCTAGAGCTTCCAGCCATAGTACATGCTCTCAATATATGGAGGCATTACTTGATGGGTAGAATATTTGAACTAAGGATAGACCATTGTGGTCTGAAATATCTATTTGATTAGTCTACTTTGAATGCTAGACAAGAAATATGGCTAGAGTTTTTATGTGAGTTTGATTTTGAAATCAAGAACATAAAGGGAAAAGAGAATAAGGTAGCTGATACACTCAGCAAGAAGGTGCAGGAAATGCATGTGGCATCTCTTAGTATTTTCCAATCAGATTTGAGGCAGCAGATTGTTAATCGTACTGCCGGAGATGAACTGTATGAGCTGGTAAAAGACAAATTGTAGCAGCAAAGTCTTGAGAAGAAGTATGATGGATATAAATTGGAAGAAGATGGACTTCTTACTTATAAAGGAAGAATTTATATTCCATATGTAGCAGATTTGAGGAGAGTTGTTAAGGATGAAATCCATCAAGCTCCGTATTCTGGTCACCCAGGATACCAGAAGACAATTGCTATGGCTAGAAATAGTACTTTTGGCTAGGAATGAAAAATGATGTGGCTGAATACATTTCAAGTTGCATGAAATGTTAGCAGGTAAAGGTTGAGCATCAACACCCATCAGGTTTGTTACAGCCTTTTCCAGTTCCAGAATGGAAATGGGAAGTTATTTCCATGGATTTTATTACAAGATTGCCGATGACTTGGAGACAACATGATTCCATCATGGTTGTGGTGGACAAGTTGACAAAGGCAGCACATTTTATATCGGTGAATTATATGCATGCGACTAATGACATTGCAAAGATATTCATGAAGGATATTTTCAAATTGCATGGATTGCCTAAGGCAATAATCTCTAACACAGATGTCAAGTTCACTTCCAATTTTTGGAAGGGGTTGTTTGCATATTTGGGTACAAAGCTAAAATTCAGCACTGCATACCATCCTCAGACAGATGGGCAGACAGAGAGAGTTAACCAGGTACTCGAAGATATGCTTCGCATGTACATGATGGACAAACCAACCAAGTGGGAAGATTACTTAAACTTGGTAGAGTTTGCTTATAAAAATGGATAGTATACATCCTTGGGGATGAGTCTGTATGAAGCTTTGTATGGAAGAAGATGTGGGACACCAGTGACTTGGGATAATCCAGTGAACAGGATTGTTCTTGGTCTAGAACTGCTCAAGGAGATGGAGTAGGAGGTTGTAAAGATCAGGCAGAATCTGAAGGTAGCACAGGACAGACAAAAAATCTATGCAGATAAGCATAGGGTGAACAAAGAGTTCAGTGTCGGGGATAGTGTTTACCTCAGAGTGAGGGAAAAGAAGATTTCCTTGAAGCTTGGAAGTTGTGCCAAGCTATCACCGAGATATTGTGGGCCATTTGAAGTGCTTGAAAGAGTAGGGCCAGTTGCATATAGACTTGCATTGCCTTCTAGCACTAGAGCTCATAATGTTTTTCATGTTTCTTTGCTTAAGAAATATGTACATGATCCTAACCATGTGATAAATTGGGAGGTGATTCAGGTGGAACTTGAGGGAGAGTTCCAAATCGAGCCAATGCACATCCTCGACAGGAAGGTCACAATGCTCTAGAACCGAGCAATCGGATAGGTAAAGGTGAAATGGGAGCACTACGGTCCTGATGAGGCTATGTGGGAGATGGAGGATGCCATGCGGTTGGCACATCCATTTTTCTTGAATTCTATGGAACACTGAGGTAGTACCAGTGTAGCATTTTGTTCAAATTTTGTAAAGCACCGAGGACAGTGCTATTGAAGGGGAAGGGGAATGTAACACCCCAGTTTTGAATACATTTGCATTAAGTGTACATGATGTATATATTGTAATTAATCATGGTGTGGAGCTAAAGGAAAAATCCCCACCATCGATTTGGTTGTGTTATGTTTTGGAGATTGAAATCGTTGCCAATGGAATATTGTGCTATCCGACACATTATAGTTTTTGCATCATGTAAATATGCATCTTTAATTAAAATGAACCCCAACCAGTTATGTCAATGCAACCATGATGAAAATGGCATGATTTTATAAGGATAAGGAGGGGGAAATTATTAAACTTGAGCCTAAGGGGATAAGCCATGTGTCAGCTGTTAAACCATTTTGACTTACTCACCTCTCCTTGTCTCATCAGTCAGCTACCACATTAAAACTTCTGCTGTTAGTTGGGGCAGTTATTGTTGGGTAGTGGTGTGTGGCAGGACTCCCAGTCCATGCCCACACACACACTCCACCAGCGGATTCTTTTCACTTCATGTGGGCAGGGAGGCAAAAAAGAATCCATTCTCCATTCTCCCATTCTCTCCATTCTTGCTCATCCTCATGCGGGAGACAATTGCTCTCTCTTCTCCTCACGCATAGGCTGAGAGTCGGATCTTATTTCCAATTCTTCGAGCTATGTATTTTTTCCTGTTGCTCCAATGTTGAGATCGGGCTGTTGTTTTTCATCCATGATTTGGTTTACTGCGGGTTCCATTACATTTTTAGGGTTGCTTCTGAGTTGTTTTGGCCATGTTAGGGCCAAGAACAACTCTGAATCACTTTTCTTAGTCTGAGTTGTGTTCACCTTTTTGGTTGCCATCTCGTTTCCACAGAGCTGTGAACTGCTTGACCTCGTTGTGTGTATTAAGTGGTTGGTCTTCAGACTATATTGGAGGGGGAATGAAGGTTGGAGTATGCTTGATAAACCTGGTTTGTTTGGTAGCCACATAGACAGAGCTAGAGGGCTAGATTTCTTCTCCACAACCCCTAAATAGCACTGGAAGGGGGGTCAGGGCCTGAGGGACTGTATAGCAGAGAAGGGACTAATTTCCTTGTGTTGGGTGTGTGTGGGTTTCCTAGAAGTTAGGATAGTTCTAGTGTAGGTGTCCTTAGCTCTTCAATGAGCTCACCAGCTTAGCATTCAACTTTTCCTGGCTCCTTGATGGCCTGATAAACCCAACTGTGTTGGCTTAGCTGATTTGTTGATGTCCTGATAAACCCAACTATGTTGGCTTGGATGATTTGTGTATCCTTGGATATGTGGAAGCTTGCTTGTTCCTTATTCCTTAGGGAATCATTCCCAGCTCATGGGTGGCAATGTTGCTAAGAGATTAAGGAGCACACTAGCCTATGGTTGGGTGGAACGTTGCAGCGACGTAGTTGGTTGCGGGATGAATTCCTCACAAGATTATTATTCTTGTCTATTCTATCTCTGCAATTATATTTGATGCCTAATGAATCATGATGAACATGTTGAATGCTTGAATGTATGGTTTTGATTCCACTGTATGTTGAATAATTATGCATCTCTACATGTTTACTTCAAAGAATTTCAGTATTTATGTATGTACATGTTCATGGGGCTAGTTTCCCAAAATAGTTCGTGGCTTTGTAGCATCCTCTTCTTTGATTGGAGGGTTGAGGACGTTACATTGCAGTAGATTCTACTTTATTCAACTTTTTCAGCTTTTCTATAGACAAGGTAAAGCTAGTCAACTAGGAGACTGGGTCCCTTTGTTTCCAACCCATCCTTCATGAATTTCTCTCCATTTTCTAGGATTAGCATGTTTTTCTATCTCCCTTGACAACTCACTCATGATTTTTCTAATTCGTGAGGTCCTTGATATATTTGGGAAGTGCTTTAGCCAGCTATGGTGGTTTGTTATATTTTGGTAAGTCGGCCTTTTTGAGCTTGATGATTTGTATCCATACAACTCAATTTTACTATGAGGGATGTACTATTTATGTACACTATTATTCATCATTATTCAATGGAAGGATACACACCAATATTCATCTCTTTGTTCATGTGATTCAGTCTCTTTTCTTCTCTCTATTTTTCCTATGTATGCTTGTGAGAATTCTTAGTAGCAATATCTATTTCTTGTGCTTCTTCTTAGCTTCATTGCTCATAGAATTGATATATTATTTTTGCATGGTATTAGAGCTACAGGGAGAAAAACCTTACAATCTTCTACATGGTATCAGAGCAGCAAAGTTGATCAAGTTCTACAGAGTTGAGGAGCACATCCAGTCTCCTATCCTTCTTTGAAGAAGAGCTGGTATAGCTTACAATATTTTCTCCTAGGTTTGTTTTGTAGGTTGCAAAGATTTTCTTGTTGAGCACATCAATTCAGTAATATGGATTCTCCTTCATCAATAATTCTTACTCCTTTCAACTAGCACAAATGGAAATCCAAAATCTCGATTCTATTGCACAGTAGAAGATTATACAAAGTTACTCTAGCTTTGGAGAATGAGCCCACTGCTGTGATTGAGAAATATAAGTGGCATAATAGGTTGGATAAAGCCTATGGATTGCTTTGCCTCTCTATTTATCCTGATCTACTATTTCATTTAGATGGTTTGACCACTCCAAAAAAAATATGGACTCAATTGGAGTCTCTCTTTGGAGTTCAAGATGAGCTAGAAGCGGGCCAATTGGAGATTGAGTTATTCTCACTGAGTCCAAGAAATTTTGATTTTCTTGAGGGTTTCTTCACCAAGTTCAAGTCACTATTTCTAATTCTCAAGAAATTTGGGATTAAGAAAGAATATGATCAATTAATCCTTTCCATTCTTTCAAAATTGGGTCCTGATTACTCAGTTTTTGTGTCTACTTTTCATGCTACTAGGCTTGTTGTTCCTAAGTGGAAAATGCCTTCTTTAATTATTTTATTGATTCACTAACAAAGGAGAAATATAAATTGATACATATGGGAGTTATTAATTCTTCCAAGGTAAATTATAATGCTCTCTTGGTTCAAGGAAACAAGAATATCAAATCCAAAGAAAATCAAATTGTGAAGAAGTGAAAGTCAGAAATTGAAGATGATAGTTCGAAGCCTACTGATAAAGATTCAGTAAAGAAGGGTAAGAAGAAAGGGAGAAAATACAAGTGTTCGTATTGCAGAAAGGGTTTTCATTCAGAGAATAATTTTTTCAATAAGAATATGTACATCATGTCTCATCTTCTTGAGAAGCACAAGATCGAAGTTCCAGATGAACTAGCATTAGAGGAAATTTCAACTGAAAATGGGCCTCCTAAAATGAACTAATAAAATAATAGTTAAAATAATAAAATAATATTTATTAATTTTGGAGGAAGAAAAGAAAAAAAATACTTTTTTGTTTGTATTTTTGACATATCTCCCCGTGTTTTTACTCAAATTTCGATCGGGAGAGCTCGTTGGATGCGGAATTAAATTCCACATCCAACAAGTACCCACTTGGCATACTTTTGACGGACCCCTCTACCCAAAAAACAAGAAATACCTGAAAAAGTGTAATGATGACATCATCATTACTTTTTTTTCAGGGATTTCTTGTTTTTGGGGTAGCGGGGTCAGTCAAAAGTATGCCGAGTGGGTACTCGTTGGATGCGTAATTTAATTCCGCATCGAACAAGCTCTGCCGATCGAAATTTGAGTAAAAACACAGGGAGATATGTCAAAAATACAAAAAAAAAAAGGGAAGTTTTTTTTATGATACCTACCCCCAAATTTATATTAAAAAAGGGTTTAAGACCTATACAGTATTTCAAATTTAAAGCAATTTCATTGGCTAACACATGATGACATGGAATTTGAATAAAAGTTAAAAGGCCCATTTTGAGTTGAAATTTCCTCTAATGAAAAGCCTGTTGATTCCTCAGAACAATGTCATAGTGCGCAGTTCCAAGGTGATATAACTTATGCTTCGAGTGCCATATTTCTATAATTTTCTCATTTTTTTGATATATATTTTGATTCTGATATATCAGAATCATAAATATCATATCCTTTCTTTTATAATCCTCCTCTCAGTCTACTAGATTCATCTCCCAACTACTGTGATTTTTCACTAGATATTGACTTCTCTTTGAGAAAATCTTCCTCAAAATATTATATATCTGATTTAGAAGATTGTTTGCAGGATGATATGCATGTCATGACACATATAATACCACCATCCATACCATCTACCATACGTATGAATAATCCCAAGACTATACAAATCCCAAGTTCACTATTTGATTCCTCATTGGTCTATTATGCAGTGTTACTTATCTTACATGGTTTGAAGTCTTGTCTATCTTTTAGTGGTTGATTATCCATGAACTTGGTCATATTTTGACTGATATTAAATATTTTTGTATCTATTCTAAACACATATGGTTCAGATCTCATGTCCATCCATCATTCATATTTTTACACATATCAGTTTCCCCCTGTTGCTCATAGTTTTCCTAGTCTAACCCTATATCCACATGGATCCATTGAAGCCTTTGTATTTGTTGTTACATTTTCTAATTTTTATGATATATCAGAGTTTTATCAGCCTCATATCAGATCTGGAAATTTGCTACATCAGATTGGAATATTGACATGTGATTCACATCACAATTTTGCAGCTATTCAGGGAATTGAGTGTGAAATAAATTGTCTTAATTTTTGTTCTCTTTGGGAAGGAGTATGCACAGATATATTTTCCATTTTCAGATTTTGTTTGCAGATCATATTTTGAGAGCAGAAATAATCATCCATATAATGCTCCTACTTCATCATTTTATGAGATACAAGGAGTCTCTCCTCTTCCTTATTGTAGGTTCTACACTCTAACGCATGATCATGGACTTCATGATTTCTTCAAAAAGTATTCCATCAAGAAGCAGTTCATTCAACTCATTCAAGTGAATATAAATATATGTTGAAGACATTATTTTAAATTTTGTGCCCTGACATTTCTTGAGGGAGGATTTTCGCCTTGTGTTTTTGCCTCTTTCCTCCCTTTTATGGACATGAATAATTGTTAAAGGGTGACCATAGCCTTGTTGTTGGGCCATATATGCATCCATATGCATATATATTTTTGACACACCATCATAAATTAATACTTATAGGGGGGTATTGGAATTAATTAAACCCACTCATAACTTAAGATAAAATAATTAGTCATTATTTTATTAATTATTCACCCACTAGCTTAATTAGTTGGCATCCACTTGCGCCTTAAAGTAAATACTTGCCATATATATCCCAGGAGTGCTTTATTTCTGATTCTGGGTTTATCTTGACCACTTTATGACCATCCAAAATTAATATACAACACTTTACAACAGATTCTACTTTATTCATATTTTTCAGCTTTTCTGTGGATAAGGTAAAGCTAGTCAACTAGGAAACTGGGTCCCTTTGTTGCCAACCCATCCTTCATGAATTTCTCTCCATTTTCTAGGATTAGCATGTTTTTCCATATTCCTTGACAAATCACTCATGCTTTTTCAAATTCGTGAGGTCTTTGGTAGATTTGGGAAGTGCTTTAGCCACCTGTGGGGGTTTGCTGTATTTTGGTAAGTCAACCTTTTTGAGATTTATGAGTTGTATCCATACAAATTGATTTTCCTATGAGGTATGTACTATTTATGTACACTATTATTCATCATTATTCAATGGAAGGATACACAGCAATATTCATCTCTTCATTCATGTGATTTAGTCTCTTTTCTTCTCTCTATTTTTCCTGTGTATGCTTTTGAGAATTCTTAGTAGCAAGATATATTTCATGTGCTTCTTCTTAACATCATTGCTCATAGAATTGATCTAATATTTCTATTTTTATAGTTTTATCATTTATTCTAGCATTAACTTAGGATATTAACTGAGAGAATAACAAGCACAGCAATCAAACATATGAGAGAATGAACACAAATATTTTCCTCGGGGAAACCATAAAGGATAAAACCCCGCAACTTCCTCAGAGATAGAATCAGCACCAACAAAAAAGCCCCAAAAATAGTAAGATGATATCCCAACCATAGTAGCCTCTTTCTCTCTATCCCCAACAACTTCTTCTTCCTCAGCTATGTGCTACAACTGAGTGTGAGTGAGTGTGTTATAAATAGAGAGGCTCACTCTCTATTTATATTAATTCTCAACTTGAAAATGACTCACTAGGGCCTACTTCTCTAGGAGATTCTAATAAACCTAGGGTCATGCAACTGTGGGGATTTTAACCCTTGAAAAATAGGAGGGTTACCCACAATGACTTGACATGACTTTTTTACAATATAGAACCTCCCGATAGGAACATCAAGGCATGACATGAATCAATTACATTACAGGTACTTCCCAAAATAAACATCGGGGTACAATACATGAGATATACAAGTGAATACATTCCAAAGTTACAAATACATCAACACTCTCTCTTAACTAGGAAGGTATTCTTTCAACACAATTTTCAGCACTGGTCTTCTTCTCTGTATCGACTGGATCATCTCATCATCTTCATATTCAATTCTTCTTCATCACAAGATCTAGGTCATCACTAGATATGGAACATCACTTGATCTGGATCATCATCAAGTCTAGATCATCATTACTGCTACATCATCATCACTATATCATCATCAAATATGGATCATCACTTGATCTGCATCATCATCAAGTCTAGATAATCATCACTTGATCTGGATCATCATCAAGTCTGGATCATCATCATGGGTGCTATCTCAGAATGGTGATATCTCTTGATTCTTCTCGTCACAAGAAGTTCTATAGAGCCAGCCCTTTTCCATGCTGGTTGTAGTCCTAGCCTTCATGTAGGTCTTCTTGAGTGCTTATATCTGACCCTAAGTCATAATGGATCTCCTAGCTCTTACATCTGACCTCATATTGTCAGAAAGGCATGCCCAGCACTCACATCTGACCTCATCTTGTGAGAAAGGCCCAACACTCATATCTGACCATGTGTAAACACATCATGCCAGAATGGCTCAACACTTAATTCGACCATGTGTGAACAAACCACATCGGAAGGGCTCTACAATTACATCTGACCATGTGTGAAAACACCACATCGGAAGGGCTCTGCACTTACATCTGACCATGTGAAAACACACCGCATCAGAAGGGCTCTACACTTACATCTGACCATGTGTAATCACATCATGCCAGAATGGCTCTCAGTCCAAGACTAGGGATTCCTGGTAACTGACCAGGTGCCTCCATTCTCCCAGAGAATGACATATTAGCACCAAGCTGAGTATCCTAGTAACTGACCAGATGCCTCCATTCCAAGAATGGCATTTAGCACTTCTATCTGATCATGTAGGAACCAATCCTACAGCCACATCAAAATGGCTCAACACTCACATCTGACCTGGAAGGAACCAATCCTCTCACCATTACAAAATGGCTTAGCCCTTACATCTTACCATGGAAGGAACCTAATCCTCTCATCATGTCAGAATGGCTCTAGGTCTCATCATTTCCCCTTGGAGGCAACCTCGATCTGGAGAACACCAAGATTCTCCATGAAGTACTCAAACTTCACTCTGGAAAATTGCTTCATCAACACATCAGCTATCTGTTCGTCTGTCGCAACATACTCGAGCTTCACTGCTCCTCTCTACACCATATCCCTAATATAGTGATACTTGATCTTGATATTCTTTGACCTATCATGGAACACTGGGGTCTCCGATGAATTCACACAACTCTGGTTGTTGTAATATATACAAGTAACATCCAACTAGAGATCAAATAAATCAGATAGTAGCTTTCTCATCCACACTACCTCGCAACTAGATGAACAAGCAGTGACATACTCTACTTCAATTGTACTCAGTGCCACACAGGACTGCTTCCTGCTAAACTAAGAGATCACAACTGATCCCATACTGAAGCAACATCCTGAAGTGCTTTTCCTATCGATGGCACTGCATGCCCAATCTAAATAAACATAACCCTCCAAATTAATCTTCTGATTCACCTCATAGTTGAGACCATAATCAACTGTACCCTTCAGGTAACTCAGAATATGCTTTGCAGCAATCAAGTGAACATGTCTTGGATCTATCAAGAACTGGCTCAAGGTTTTCACAGCAAAGCAAATATCTGGTGTTGTTTTCGTCAAGTACATCAAGGACCCAATCATCTGATGATACATAGTAGCATCAACTACTTCTAATGAAGCTTCACTCAATAGCTTCATGTTCAATGACATAAGTGTCGTTATGGCCTTGCAGTCCATCATCCCAAACCTCTTCAAGATCTGTACTGCATACTTTCCTTGTTCGAGGAAGATTCCATCTACATTCTACCACACCTCCATGACTAGAAAATAGTGCATCATACCCAAGTATTTCATTTCAAACTCGGCAGCAAGCTTCCTCTTCATATCAGTAGTCAACCCATCCCTACTTGTTACAAATAGATCATCCACATATAGTAGGAGTATCACTGGGTTAGATTTTTCAACCTTGTAGTAAAGGGTGGAATCTACTTTACTTTTGGTAAAGCTCAAACTAGATAGAAATCCATCAATTATGTCGTACCATGTCCTGGGTACCTGTTTCAAACCATACATGNTCAAAACCGAGTGGTTGCTCCACATACACTTCCTCTTCTACTACACCATTCAAGAAAGCAGTCTTGACATCCATCTGGTGTATCTTCCATTTCATCACTATAGCTAGAGTAAGTACTAATCTGATGGAAGTGTATCTAGCTACAGGTCCAAAAGTTTCTTCATAGTATATTCCTTCTTTCTAAGAGAAGCCATGACCCATGAATCTTGCTTTATATTTCTCTATGCTTCCATCTGCAGCATGCTTGATCTTGTAGATCCATTTGGAAGTTACAATGGACATCCCTTCTGGTCTTGGGACAACATCCCAAACATCATTCTTCATGATCAATTGATACTCTTCAATCATAGCATCCTTCCATTATTTTCTTTCTGCTGCTTCTTCATAGTTGTAAGGTTCTTTATCAATAATGTCACATAGCAGGGCTACATAACTAGAGCAGGACCTAGTTTTCTTCCTTCCTCTGTGTGTTTCTTCTAAAGCTCCATATCTTTTTGCACCTTGGATAATTTCACGTACCCAAGAAAGTTTCCTCTTGTGAGGATTCCTCTCCTAAGGTGGATCCACAACTTCTTGAAGTTCTTCTAACTCTTGAACCTCTTCTTGAATTTCTTCGTTCATGGTTGTATCATGAATTCTAGATGATTCTGTTTCTTCAGGTTCTTCAGTTGGTTTCTTCCTGGATTTGATGTAGGCTGAATCATTGTCAAATTTTTCATCTCTATTGATGTCGATCTTCTTGAATCCTGGGAAGTATATTCTATAATCCTTCGAGCTTTCAGAGTATCCCACAAATATACCCTTCTTTCCTGAAGGATCTAACTTCATCCGCTTTTCTTTCTGAATATGTATGTATACAAGACAGCCAAATATTCTGAGATGGCTAACTTTTGGTTTCTTGCTGAAGAATACATCTTCAAATGTCTTGTTCTCGAGTACTTTGTGTGGAGTATGGTTATGTACATATGCCGTTGTTCTGGTAGCTTCTACCCATAGATGCATGGGAATATATTGATCATGAAGCATGGCCCTTGCTGCTTCCATGATCATTTTATTATTTCTTCTGCAATCCCATTCTGTTGTGGATTATATGGTGTGGATAACTTCCTCTTAATCCCTGAGTCTTTGCATAGCTCTTTGAATTCATTTGATGTGAATTCTCCACCATTATATGATCGAAAGGTCTTGATATTCTTTTTAGTGTGGTTCTCAATCATGGCTTTTAATTCCTTGAACTTGTTGAATATTTCATCTTTGTTCTTCATAAAGTATATCCATGTCTTTCTAGAAAAATCATCAATAAAAGAAACATAGTATACATACCTGCTTAATGAAATAGATGACATTGGACCACATGCATCGTAGTGGATGATTTCCAAGATTCCTTTTTCCCTACTCTCGCTACTTGGAAATGTCTTCTTTGTGTTCTTCCCTTTCACACATCCTTTTCCTACACCTTCATGTTTTTTTTGCATTTCTGGGAGACCTTCAACAACTTTTCTTGCAAGTGGTAGTGCTCTAGAATGCACATGTGCAAGCCTTCTATGCCAAAGCTCAGTTGGTTCTACCGATTCATGAACCAAAGCTTGGTCTAGTTGTCCCTTCAATTTGTATAGTCCTCCTTCTTGTTCCCCAATCACTACTGCATCATCAAAAAACTTTCCCTTTGGCCACATGAGGACTTGACCATCTACAAATGCAACCCTCATTCATTTTGCATCCAATGCAGATATGGAGAGGAGTTTCTTCTTTAGTCCAGTTACAAACAATACATCTTTTCTCTTGATAGACTTTCCAAAGTCTAGATTATATGAGGATTCACCACTACCTTTTATTGGATACTGGTAGTCATCTCCATGTTTCACCGTGTGAAGTGATTCATGTTCAGATAGTTTCACAAAGGATTCCTTGAATCCTGTCATATGTTTAGAAGCACCACTATCTATAAGCCAATCATTGCTGCCATGTGTGATAATTCCCATGAGAGAGAAAATCAGAACATATTCTTCATCACTTGAAGAATCATCACTATCTTGTCTGGTTCTCTTTGTGGAAGGTTCATCATCCTTTGCAGCATGAGCATGATGTCTTCTCTTGTTTCCCTTTTTCTTGTGAGAGCTACTTTTGTTTCTAGGACAATATCTAGCAAAGTGTCCTCTTTCATCACATGTATAGCAAATGTAATTAGACATATCTCTAGGCTTTCTAAAGTTACTCTTCTGGTGAGAGTGCTTACCTCTGTGGTGGCTAGTTCTGGTTTTCTTGGATTTTACTATGAGAGCTTAATCTTCACTTCCCATATTTTCTTCTCGAGCTGCTATCTGAGCTTCTTCTTGAGAGAATTCTTCCCATAGTCTATTGAACTTGACTAGATGATTTCTAGCACAGATCCCTAGAATGAAAGAGTCCCATGTCCTAGGGAGACCATTCAAGGTGGTCATTACAATCTCTACATTCTCCAATTCTTCATCCACTGCTTCAATTTTTTCTTTGATCTGGGAGACCATTGTGAATTCTGACTGTATGGTCTCTACATTCTAGATATTCACATTCTTCAACTAGTTCCTTAATTTCATCTTCTAGTTTATGTTCTTTCCTTCAAACAGTTTGGTTAGGGCATCAAACATAGATTTAGGTGTCTTAAGGGAGGACACCTGTGGTATGAGGTGATCCTTGATTGAATCAGCAATAATCCTCTTAGACATAAACAAGTTCTTCTTGTGTAAGGCCTTAGCCTCATCTCCCTCTGGAACTGGAATCTCCTCATTGATGTAGGAGTCCAACTCATTTTCGTCCAGGACCAACGAGATCCTATATTTACAGGCTCGAAAGTTATCATCTCCCTCAAGATTTTCATCAAGCTTGGTATGATGAGACATATTAATTGAGAACCTCAAATGGAAATACAAAATATTTAGATCTTACCAGGTTAAGATGCTGGATTTGGAGCTGGAGCTGAATTTCTGCAGAGCTGGTTCAGGAGTAGATTAGGGTTTGACTTTCCTAGAGTTTTGTCCAACCAAAAGCTTTGATCTTGATCTCTAAACTTTGATTTTGAGGAGGAGATCAATCCAGGCCCGGGCTCACTCAAAAATTCTACTTATGTGGAAAGCCCTAATTTCCACCAGTAGTGTCAGATAAAAAACTAAAAATGCTCAGAATCAGATTCTGTTTCGATAGAAAGATGTACCCTAGGGAGGAGCACGGGGACTTCACTTATTGAAACTCTCACATAGTACGTGCGATCATGGGATATTAAAAAATACCCTTAATTTCCAGAGATATTGACCCAAACTCTTTTTGTTGAAACCCCCTCCCAATACTTAAAACCTTCTCCCCACCCATTTTTACACCTCAATCCTTATAAACCACCCTACCCGCCTTCACCTTAAACCCCTCACCTGCCCAATACCTGCAATATATTGGTTCAATTTTTTATAATTTAAAAACCCACAATATGAACTAATGTGATAGGATATTGGTCAACAAGTGAATCCCCCATGGGGAGGAGAGTCTGCACAACCTTATTTTGCTGAAAATATATGGAGAAAGATCAAAAAAGTAGGAATCCCTAGTTTCCACAGCTGCATAGTGTCTTCTCAGGTTAGCTCTGATACCATGTTAGATTTTTATCATTTAAGCTAGCATTAACTTAGGATCTTAACTGAGAGAATAACAAGCACAGCAATCAAACATATGAGACAATGAACACAAATATTTTCCTCAGGGAAACCATAAAGGAGAAAACCCCGCAACTTCCTCAAAGATAGAATCAACACCAATAGCAAATCCCCAAAAATAGTAAGATGATATCTCGACTGTAGTAGGCTCTTTCTCTCTAGCTCCAGCAACTTCTTCTTCCTCAGCTATGCGCTACAATGGAGTCTGAGTGAGTGTGTGATAAATAGTGAGGATCACTCTCTATTTATACTAATTCCCAACTTGACAATGACTCACTAGGGATGACTTCTCTAAGATAGTCTAATAACCCTTGGGCCCCGCAACTGCGGAGACTTTAACCCTTGAACAATAGGAGGGTTACCCATAATGACTTGACATGACTTGTTTACATTATAGAGCCTCCTGATAGGAACATCGAGGCATGACATGACTCAATTACATTACAGATACTTCCTAGAATAAACATCGGGGTACAATACATGAGATATACAAGTGAATATACAAGTGAATATATTCTGAAGTTACAAATACATCAACATCTATAGCTTGAACCATGACTGCTACTGTTGTTAATATGAAAAATCACTCCACAAACCATCATCAGTAAAATTATGCATAATAGTCTTCAATTCATAAAAATAAAATAAAATAATCATTATTAACCACTAAAGCATCAATGAGACTAATATGGTATTTTACGAGGAATTACATCAAATGGATGGAAAAGGGAATGATAAATGGATAATAATAGGAAGAAGAGGGATGCAATATATGTCGATAGGTGGTGAAAATATGGACAAATCCATGACCCAACATCTCCCCCAAACTAAACTTGTTGCATGTCCTCATGCGACCCAAAACCTATGTAGCATCAAAACTAGAAGGACTCATTCAATTGTTGTTTTCATTTTACCATGCATAGTGACCAAAACCACTACTTTCCCACTGATGATGCTAATAAAATATGATTCTTATTTCTAAATAATACTTGAAACTTCTTCAAATAGTGGTTGTTGCATTTATCCTTCATAAGTAGCCCTCAAGTGACTTCTAGCAATTCTGGTGGAGTTTCAACAATTAACGAAAAATTTAGCAAAACCTCTAGCATAGAATTTTAGTGGTGTTTCAGCCATTTAGCGGAGATTTTAGCAGAAACATTAGCAGATTTGCAGCCATTTAGTGGAAAATTTAGTGGATTTGTAGCAAGAGAGAGCTAATTTTAGCAAAGTTTCAACAAAAGAGCAATAAATTTAGCGGAGTTTCAACAAATAGAACATAAAACTTTTGAAGTAATTTCTCCCAAACGACGAATTGGGTTCGGCTGAAATTTTCCAAGCATGTTTTCACTAGTCCAATGCATCTCTACGTCAAAAATCTGAGATACCGACATCACGGATTTCAAGAAAAATGAAAATTGGTTGTAGGTAATGATGGTTGTTTTTTCAAAATCCATGAAGCATTTTTTTTCTGAAAATTTGGGAGTATATTCATCTTAGCATAATGCTTCTTCTCACCAGAAATCAAATCCATCTCATGCCTGAATCTCAAGATAAAGGAAAAATGGATTTACGTGATGATGGCCATTTTCTTGAAAACCATGCATTGCATCGAGCTGAAACATACCAAGTTTGTTCAACTTGATGTTATGCATTCCCTTTCCAAAAATCACGAGAATTCGATGCATAGTTTGTGAGATATTCTCAATTCGGATTCTTCATTTTATATAAGGAACAATATGAATGAGAAAGTGAATAAATTATCACAAAATATTTCCTTCCCTTTAAAAATCTAATTACATTTGAGATCCTTTGGAGTGTACATCAACCTCTATCTCTCCCAAACTAATTCCATAGCATGTCCTTGTACTACACTAAGAAATTGTACTTAAACACAATGTCAAAAGAAATGGACAAGAAGTCAATCATCGCTGAGTACTTTTTAAATCTGCATATCACTGCTTTAGAATCATAGGGAGAATATGAGTTGCAGTAATTTTTGAACTAATGAAAGATCTCATTTTATTCCATATGATTTCTCATGTCTCATGAACACAATACACATGCATGTTGCTATTGACAGAAGAAAAAAAATTCAAAACCATGTTTTTGGTGGATCTTGAGTGCAAAAGCGCTCAAGATAAATGAAGTAGTAAGAAACAATGATGATCCATGCAATAAAGAAATGGAAATTTAATTAATCTGTGAATATACCATTGTTGGTGCACAAAACTCCTTCCAAAAACTGAATGCAGAGCATGCCTTCATCTCACACTAAATCTTCAATGAACTTTTTGATCAATTTCTTACTGTTTGTTCTTGTGTGTAGCAGCAAGGCAACTTGTCATGCTTTGGTTGCTAGGGATGGAGAGGAATAAAATCATGATTTGGTTCGAATGAAGTGAGGGATTAAGATTGAGTGGGAAATGATGGAAGTGAATGCATAAAAGATGGTATGGCTATGATAGGTAATGAAGAGTGTATAGAAATTGAAAATAGAAGTGAAGAATACATAGTGGTTTTCATGACATCTTCCTAGATCTTTTATAAATAAAAAAACTCAAGCTATTTACATCAAGTTTTACCTATGTGGAATCCTTGTTTGGCATGGATGGAATGATGCTAGAGAAATGTAGGTGGATATGCTACTCAAATAGATGTATATGAGAGCTAAAACTAAACGAGGTTGAATCTAATCTAAATTGTGTTGTACTTGCTGCATGTAAGACTACTAACTGTTGGAAGAAAATGGAAAAAAAAAACAACACAACTATTGTAACAAATGATACTTCAAGTCACTGTTGAAACCATTAGATCACATAATCTTCAGCTGCTACAAAACCGAGCTACAATTCTTACCATGCGAATAAATGTGTTGAAGTCAAGCATGGAAGTAAATCATTGGATTACCGGTCATTAATGTATGTCATTAACGAATGTGGAAAAACTCACCTTTGATGAAAGTGAACTCTAAATTAACTTAGTGCATCTTGACAGGTATGAATGGATGTGTTGGAGTTGAGTCACTTGCAAGAATTGTCAATTAAGAGGCATTGATGAATCCCCATGATTAACAACAAGGAAATCTGTCATTGATTCATGCAGATCCCAGGGAACTATAAAAAATCTAATCTCGATCCTAGATAATGTGTTGGAGTCGATGGGACAAGACCATTGGAAGTTATACCTTAATAAATTCCACATCATCCGATACGAGTACAAAATAAATGATTGTGAAGAACCATAGTTAAAAAAATCGAACCAACATGAAACTGAGAAGTGGAAAGTATATGTGAAATCATGATGTAGTAGTGATAGCAAATAAAAAGGTTAAGGTTGACTACATAAGCAGTGGAAAATGGGAATTAGACATGAATGTATTTCATAGCTTTCAAAGGAGGAGGGTGAATGAATCTACCATACCATAATTGGCTTCTTGAGAGGTTTATTTTGGCAGCAATTGGTATGATAGGTGTGATGAACTTAATGTCTTCTTAAAATTATTCTTGGTATGTAGAAATGGAACTTGAATTTGTAAACATTGGTATTTGTATAATTTCAACATCAATCTATCCATTTTATGTGCTTAATCCATTTGCAAATTGAGAAAAGGTCTTCAAGAGTCACTCGTGCATGCATTCACCTTCCTCTTCCAAGGACCTATAAAAACCTAGCACTTGCCTACAATAAAACATAAGATGATGGAAGAAGAGAGGTGATTGGTCTCTCTTCAACAAACTGTTTATGAAAAAAAACAATAAGAAATTACTTATAAAACAAATCCAAATAAAAATAAATGAAGCAAATTCAATTTATACATGTGGGAGAGCGATGGCCAATTAGACTCACTAGAAGTGTTTCAATCATAAATTATTTGTTCCTCGTTAGATTTGAGTGATTACAAAGCCAAATGAAAGTAAATTTATAGTTCAATGTCCCTTAGAAACATGTTTTTAAAATTCTATGTTATGATATTCCAATTTTTCTCAATAATAGACTGCATGACAAGGTGTTTTTCAAATTCTGGACTAGACCAATAGTCATGATTTTAGGAATAATTTTTTGGTTTGATAACAGATTGATGTGATTCAAATTGGATATGAACTTATATTCATGTAGGGATATCTAATAGAAAAAAAATTTGAATACAATAAGAATGGATGGGTCAAATAGGCCAATGAACAGTCTAGGAAACATAGTTTTAGGAATGTTGATTTGAGATAGACAGTCGATATTTTGGTCATAAAATTTGCATATGATATCGAAATCGAGTGATTCAAATTGATTTGTAAACTAGATTCATAAGGTAATATACCAATGAAATATGTTTTCAATATATATCCAATAATCAATCCAAATAGTGTTCCTAAGTTTCATGCTTGACACCCCATTAGTATTTTGACCAAAACTTTTCCGTTCTATGTCCAATCTAAAAAAAAATTGTTTTGGAAAATAGATTCAAAGGGATAATTAGAAATGAAATGGGTTTTAAAAATAATTCCATTCGGTCTCCCAAAAATAGACTATCCCAGTTTTGTTTCAGTAAAAATTTCAAGCCAAAATGCCACAGAAATCCAATAAATTAAATATCACTCCCAAAAAGTGACCGAAATAGGTGTGAATGTTTTTAATGATATAAATTTCAATAGAACACATGCCCATACCCAAAAATTTTGAGCATTGAGTACCTAGAATGATTTACACAGTGTGTTGCAACAGTTGCTGCAACTCTTAAAAATGATATAATATTGAAATCAAGCCTATGTATTTTTATGGATGTGTTATATAGAAATTAAAACTAAACACATATTGTGATTATCACAATAAGTTTCAATCTTGAACATTTCCATAATCGTTTGGTTCCTTTTACTGTGGAGTCTTCATTCACCAATGCTTCCTTCCTCTTACCACCTTCCCTAATTACTGTAATTTTGTTTTGAGGAAGGATTTTTTTGTAACAAATAGAGACAAATTAAAATTAGAAAATTGAAGACAAAAATGATTTAATAATTTTGTTCAAATAGTCAACAATTCAAAAGCATTCCTAAAAACACCTCATACCCATTCCGTATCTTTCTACCTTCTGATCTTCCATATCACAACAAGGCACAGGAAGAGAGCATACTTATTCAAAAATAAAAAATAAAAAATAAACAAAAGCATGGTTTTATTATGTTATTCTATCCTACCCTATTCTACTTGGAAATATAAAAATTGTTCAAGTGTATGCATATTTCCAATGGAGCCACTTTCAAAGAAGTGACTCAAGTATGGTCATACTCCCAATAGAAAAAATTTAACTTTATGAATGCTAGGATATGAGAGATCAACTTCCCTTGAAATGATGGTGCCAAAAGTTGTTGAAGTATTGAGTGATGTTGCATACTTATGGTAGATTGAAACCAAAATTCAATATAGTATTTGTTCCCTTGATTTCTCATGATTGTTACACCATGAAGCTCCTTAGTAAGCTGATGTTCCTGCATGCATAAGAGATTCAAATATGTTGACGATGACACTAGAATCCCTTCAGTTCTTTGTTCTAATCCTTGTTCTTCATTAAATATTACATGTGGCTTGTTGATCTTTTCTTCTTGTTGATGAGGACTAGAATAAACTCCATATGCAAATATTGGACTTATAATCTGTTCATGCCTTGTATGGACTTGCTGCAACACTTCACAATATTTTTGCAAAAGTGTAGGTGAGGTAGAACACGCAGGAAATGTAAGAAAAAATTGCAGTTCAGCATTGTAAGCACATTGTACTGCCTTATTATGGTTAGGGTGGAGGGTGGATTGGACAGGAAGTTGTGTTGGATACCAAGGAGTTTGATGAGAAGATAGATGTGGCCAGTGTAGAGGATTGGTTTGTGAGGATGATCTTAATGGACCAAGTTGTGTTGTAGCATGAGAGAGAGTGGCCATGTGATAAGAACATAGTTCATTCCACCCTTGTGGATAAAGTAGGTAAGAGTTAAATTAAGGCTGCAACAACTTCCATGGTGGAGGAGTATTCAATGATTGAGTATGAGAGTAAAGAAATGGAGGGATCGAGTTTTGAACCATACATGTAGGCCACAGTTTCCATGATTGTTGCAATGATTTTGCTGCAAATCCTATATATATTTTATATATTTCTTTCATCATCGTTAAGGAGGGGAATAAATACATGGCATGCTTCAAGTCACATATGCCACAAATTGTGAGACTATCCAAAGGACAATACATTGCAGGATGTTTCTTCTGGCACTGAGGGAAAAATGTTTCTTCAAATTCCTCATGCTTTTCCTTAACCTGCAAAATACCCACTTGTGAAATTAGTGAACCAGTGATATTAGCATTAAATTTTACAAATAAATTACCAAATTCAGCTCCTAAAGCTCTTTTTTTTTACAGCAGATTTCAAAAATAGAGAGGGAAGTTTTTTAGAATTCTTACCGATCTTGAAGTTTCCTCTTGAATAAAATCTACATATCTCACAAATATCGTAATATGGTAATTGAAATACATCACCTATTCCCATTAGATTTAATATCTCTATAGATTTATCTTGGATTCCTTTAAGCAGGAGTGTTTTTAAGGTCTCTTTCCCTAGTTGTCTGTTTTTTAATCTTTAAAGGTTGTATTGAAATCATTCCATGTGTTCCTCCAGAATCTCTTCTTCTCCTTGTGTCATTTTGAATATGTCTTCATTGACCCTATAATAATCTTGGTACCTTTTCAAGAATACATATTTCATGTCTTCCCAAATTTGTAGGCAATTCCCTCCAAGGCTCATGAACCATCGTAGGGTTGTTCCTTTTAGAGTAAGTGGAAACACATTCAACTTTTGATCATTAGTACAATAACCATATCCTCTACAAAGTTCTTCGAATTGAAATAAAAATGCTTTGGGGTCTTCGTTTACCAACTCGTGAAAAATTGGTAGAGCAGATGGGGGAATGCTTTGCATTTTTACCAATCCTCCTGGATTTCTGATGGGGAATTCAAAGGTAACCACTTCTACATCTCTATTACCTTCCATCTTTTCATTAGGTTCTTCATGTGCTATTGTGAGGCTCCTTATTCGAATGTTCCTAACAACCTGTTAGTAGAATGGGTGGTGCTTGTTGCCACCTTTCACACACCTGGGTCACGTGCCAGAAATATTCAAGCCACTCGGTGTGTCCTTAGGGGAAAGTCTCAAGTCAAGGCTGTCACCTTGTTCTTGACTCCTCCGTTTAGGCTCAACTCCTAATGAAGCCAAGGGGGGTAGACCCTATTAAGTTACTAAGGCTAATTACTTAGTATGGTGATGTTAAACTGAATGAATTACTTAGGAGTTTGAAATTTAACCATAAACAACCATAGATGACAAGATACAAAATGAGCGCATGAAATCACAATGCTGAGACACAATATATATATATAGCAAGAAAATAACCAGTGCCTTAAAATGGAGTCAAAAGATAATCAATGTACTTGCATGTGCTGGGAGTGAATGTTATCTTTTGACTCCATTTTAAGGCACTGGTTATTTTCTTGATATATATATATATATATATTGTGTCTCAGCATTGTGCTTTCGTGCGCTCATTTTGTATCTTGTCATCTATGGTTGTTTATGGTTAAATTTCAAACTCCTAAGTAATTCATTTAGTTTAACATCACCATACTAAGTAATTAGCCTTAGTAACTTAATAGGGTCTACCCCCCTTGGCTTCGTTAGGAGTTGAGCCTAAATAGAGGAGTCAAGAACAAGGTGACAGCCTTGACTCGAGACTTGCCCCCAAGGACACACTAAGTGGCTTGAAGATTTATGCCACGTGACCCAGGTGTGTGAAAGGTAGCAACACTTTTTAGTGCCATTACCGGGGATAAGGGAGCCTTCGTCACTTGTATCATGCTCCAAGCTATACTTGTCCATATTTTCATACTCATCTTCTTCATAGAAAATGTCATAACGAAGTAAACCTTCCAGACTGTCATCATTATATGGAGAACACGTAGGAGTCCCATCATGTACATTACAGTTTTCATCATAAGTTTCACTATAAGATTCTGCAATGGTTTCATCCTTAGGTGTGTACTGTTTAGCTGGTGACAAAGGGTAGGCCTGGCCTACCATGTATATATGATCAGGCTTACTTGAATTTGTTTCCTGATTACTGACCTCGGTAATTCCATGTTCCATGAATTGATTTGCAACATAACAAGTACTTTCTTGGTGGAATTGTTCACAGGGTCTACACCATAGAATTACTTCTTCTACCATGTTAGCTAAGTCTAACTGGTTTGGAATCCTAGGCTCTTGCTGAGGAAAATTATCTTGATACATCTGATTCTGCTTGGGCTGAAAGTTCCTAGGTCCATTATTCCTTTCCATTGTGACCAATCTATTATGAATGTGATTCCAGTGTGCAGAATGATTGGCCATTAGTTGGTTTTGACTAGTAACCAAGTCTTTTATCATGTATATTACCTTTTCCATGGGATCTTTAGAGGCTCCCTTTTCTTCTGATTCAATGGATTTTCCCTTTTCTTTGTTGTATGAATTGTTTTCCCTAGTGTAACCTAGAATGTTGAATTTTCCTGAAGACTACATATTCTTTTCTATTTTCTCGGCCAATTCCTGAGCAATTTTTAGATTGGCTGGCTCTTTGTCTCTTAACTGGTACCTCAAATCACCAGTCAAAGCTTCGATGTAAGATATGAGGATGGAGGCATCCTTTGGCTTGATTTCGTTAGGGAGGTCTACAACCACACACCTGAACTTAGTGTTAAATTCATCCATGGTTTCATTCTCCATCTTCTTAATGTTATGCAAGGCAGCAAGCAGATGTCTTGGTTCTTTCTTTTCTCCCCATTTCTTCTTAAAATCCTCTAGGAATTCACTAAGATTTTTATATGAATCATCATCTAGGTCGAAGTACCATTCTTCAACATCATCTTCTAAGGATAAAGCAAAGATATTCATTTTGACATCATCATGGTCATGGGCAACATCATTGCAACAACTGACCAAGTGCTTTTCAAACTTTTGAAGGTGAGACTTGGCAGTGATGGCATTATTGCCATGAAATATGGGGAGCTTCTTGATAGCATCTTTTGGAATGGCATGGGGAGCACCTACTATCTGAGAAAAGTCAAGGGGTTTGAATAATTCCGTCAGTTCTTGAGATTGGTGAACATGACTCTCTACAAATATGTAATGGATATCTGAGAGGGATTGGTCTCCTAAATTTTCAAGGTTTCTACAGTAAGTCTGCCTATTCAATCTTTCCCTAATAAACCTTTCAGGATCAGGGAGAGGATTGAATAATTGTCGACGATTTATTCGGGTAGAAATTCTTGGAGGGATGTTAGACAGTGGAGTCGCCAGATGGATCGAGTTTTAATTTTTATGTTTTGTAAAGACTAGATCAATAAAAAGAGTTTATCTTTTTAGTTTTTTAGAAAAAATTTAAGCTAAGTCATACTCGGGAATAAAAATATTTATCCTCGGCAACAGTGCCAAAAATGTTGCCGCCTTACACACACCTGGGTCATGTGGCAGAAATCTTCAAGCCACTCGGTGTAGACCCTATTAAGTTACTAAGGCTAAATTACTTAGTATGGTGATGTTAAACTGAATGAGTTGATTACAATTAGGTGAAAGGAAGCAGGAACTCTTGAAAAGTGACCTCAGGGCACTGATCTCTATCACACCCTAACTGGTGCGTTATGAACAATAGCCCCAGAGACTCCATTCAACCCACATATTCCTTGTGGGTAGCCGTGACTGTTTAGTTTTGGACATACTCCAAGTACTCTCAAGTATATCTGGAGCTCCCCCCCCCCCTTTCGCCTAATTTTAATCAACTCATTCAGTTTAACATCGTCGTACTACGTAATTTATCCTTAGTAACTTAATAGGGTCTACCCCCCTTGGATTTGTTAGGAGTTGAGCCTAAACGGAGGAGTCAAGTAGAAGGTGACAGCCTTGAATCGAGACTTGCCCCCAAGGACACACCGAGTGGCTTGAAGATTTATGCCACATGACCCAGGTGTGTGTAAGGAGACAATAGTGCTTACAACACCACTAAGGGGAATGATAATATTTATGCTCCAAAAATTGAAAATTAAATAAAACTAAATTCAACGAAAGAAAATCCACACTAAAATAAAATTCTATCAACTGAAAAATAATCATGTATCCTACATGCCCTGACCCTTATGAGGCCGATCCCATTTCAGTGTTTCGAAGGATGCATAGCTCTTCACTACATATTATCTCCCAGACACCCTAGAATCAGGAACACATCTAAAATCCTCTACTTTTATAATGCATCTACAAAACAATGTCAGATGTACTTTTTCACCATTGATAACTTCCCCGGAAACGACACCAAAATGTTGGGGAAATTAATTCTCTAATGAAATAAACAATTTAAATTCCCAAAACATAAATTGTTAACCCGAAGAAGTCTTTTATTTCAAAGCTATTGTGCAATATCTATGCAAGCACAATTTCTATCTGACACTGTTGATCTATTGGTATGAAATTGAAACTCTTTGTAAACTAGATCATACCTTCTTGAAAATAAATCAAACCTCAAACCTATTCATAAAATCACATTATAAATCTAAAAACAAAATCAACTCTTATGAATCAAGATCTAATTACATAAATTTGAAGGAAATGCTATGTTGGCCAACAATCTATCAAAACAAATTAACAAGAAAAAAACTATGATAAATCTAATGAATGAAATCATGAACTAAATAATAAACAAATCTAAACAATAAAACACTTATAATCAACACTACCAGCATATGCTCATGGAAGAGGACCCTTCCTCCACTGTGTTAACACGTGCTAAATATTAAAATCTTCTATAAAGGCATCTGCACTAATTCCTTGTAGAAGGATAACTCATTGAAAAAGATGAGAAAGGTTAAGACATTTATGTCATATGACTTGAAGGAGTGCTAAGCATGTTTTGGAGGATCCATGCCTTGTCATGGATAAAGGAAAACATTGACAAAATCCTAGGGTCAGGTCATATGGAGCGAAGTAAAACATGAAATTCCACCTAAAGGTTATATCTGGACAACTGTGGAGGGTACAAATTGGCATCGATGGACATAAACAGCCCTAAGAGATTTCATTGGGTGAAGATGCTGGCGTGATATCATTATTCATGATCAGATAAATCGTGTTAACACACATAGAGGATTGACCATCAAATGTGCAGTGGTGAGAGGATATACAACAGAGAGAGGGTCTACCAATACAACATGCATGTTGCGACCAATATTTGGAATCAGAAGAATTTGGTACAAGGCTCAATATTAGATGACCCAAATCAGAGTAGGATCAAGATCCATGGATAGCATCCATTCCGCTAATCCAACATGCACGAAGAAAGTTAACAATAAAATTCTATGGAATGTGGTATGGGTCCCATGACCCAATGGCCCAAATCTACAAACAACCCAGATCTATAGTCAATGTGGATTTCATGGCCAAAACATGCATGACAGATAAGAACGGTCGGATTCAGTGAAATATGGTAGGACCCATTTATTCTGACGGCCATGATTTGGAGCGGGTCGAATCTACGGTCGAGTGGGTTTCACTATAGAAACGTGCATGAGAGATAAAATATTTTGGGGGCATGAAATCTTGTATACCCCATACTTTGGATGGCATAGATCGTGGTGGAGTTTTAGTCCTTGGCTAAAATTGATTTCCCAGGCCAAAGGTGCAAGGATGAAAAATATAGGTTCATGTGCGAAATGGAGACGAAGCGTGGATAAATTCAATGGTGCAGATTTCCTCTAAGAGAGTAAACCTATTGGAGGTGCTCTTAAATACCATCTTAAATCAAGAGATCCTGCATCCTGGACACCGCATTGCCATTTTTAATCCAGCATGCACGTTATTCCATATTTCCCATTTTATGTGTAAATCATGGAGAATCTGCCACCTCAGGAATTTGTTAGGATTTGCAAATGATGATTCGAGATTGATTCCAAAATTTTTTAACTAAATTTGGATATGTTTCAAGGTTGGTCTTGGGATCCCATAACACTATAAGTGTAACCTCAATAAAGGAAGAAAGGATTCTACTTTCATTTTTTGAATCATCTATGCTCGGATTGTAGCTCTGTAAACTTTCTTGGAAGCATTAATGAAAAATGTTTCTCTGAATTATTTCTCATTATTTCTAGTTGTATGTTAGGAATTCGTTTTATTAAGCGCACCTTTCATCAAATATAGCATTTGTAATGTGTCTATAGTGATTGTTGTGGAATTCATCCTTGTTAGATGCCCAATTTATGTCATTACCCTTATTGTTGTTTCTGATAAAGATGTTTTCAAGAGATTCATCTGTATATAGGTGCCTTTTGCTGCACTGGACTTTTTCTCCTTTCTTCTACCACCACTTGAAGATATTTGACCGAATATTACACTCAATTTGCCTTAGTTTATGAAAGGGAATATCATCGATCATTATTTCTTGTAATATCCTTGAATGATTCAGGTTGTGACTCAATTTCCCAATGGTACTTCTTGAATGTTCATTTTACCATCTTTAAATCTACAAATATCTCGTTTGCCTCAAAAATATAGCCTTCTAAATGCTTGCTTAAAGCCATATGTGTATGTGAATGTTCTTGTGACAAAGAGAGATCCCTCTCTGACTATATTGGATAGAATACAATCTAAAGATTGGTTTGAAATGGTTACCCCTATGATCTCCTACTAAAACCATAGGAAATTTACTGGCTGATAACATCTTGTCGCCATTTCCACGGAATAATCACTATTACTGCCTTGGGAAAATGACATTGTCCTAGCTCTACAATTTGGCTGAGCAGACAGTCTTAGACACAATACTGGTTGTATATCCTCTGGACACTCCACTCAGAGAATTTAGAAGGTGACTCCACTGGAAATATTGGTGACCATAAGAACTAATACAAGGAGAAACCCTGCTGCCGAGTCGTTTCAAGAAATATTTGATCTAGAGAGCTTGATTCAAAAATCCAACAAGATGCAAAGGTTAGACATAACTTTATCTTTACCTACTAAAGGTGTGGTTTAAATTACTAATATATCTAAACATTGTGGTGAATAATTGGAGCTATTTCTTCCTAGGACTAAGTCTGAGTCCATCCTATCTGAAGTTATCATAGACCCCTCTTCATTTGAATTCTCCCATACATCCTGGTCACTCAAGATCTCAAACTCTATGGGTGGGGATTTTTTATCCTTGTCTTACCAAGAGTGCCCCATTCTTAACCCTAAGTTAGCCCTATTAAATTCCTCTTTTGTAAGGCTGTCTATATTTGCATATTTGTCTCCCACTGCTTCCAAGCAAAATCCACATCCATCTTCCAAATTCACAACTCCCCAAATTCCTGTAGTTCCTCACAACATACCAATTTTTATCACATCAGTATTAATCCCCCTTGTAAACCCTGTTATACCTCCAAGGATGAAAAATATATTTGCCACTATACAACTTTCTGCTACTCTCCACGACCTCCCTCTAGGATACTCCCAAAGTATCAAACAATTCGATGGGGAATGGGGTTATTCAGCTGAGGAGCACTTGGGATGGTTCTTAGATTGGATAGACCTAGAGGAAGTGGACCACAATGATGTTAAGGTTATACTATTTGCTCAAATTCTAGATCGAGAAGAAATAAAATGGTATAAAAATCTCCCAGCCAACTCCATTCTGAACTACCAAGCCTATGAATATTCTTTCAAAGATAAATGGGAAGATAAGAAAAATCCTAAGCAATACATGTCCCAATACCATTCCATGAGGAGGAGGGAGAGTGAGTCTATCCAAGAATTTTCTGACTGGTTTAGGAAGACCTATAATGATATCCCTTCTCAATTTAAACCCCCTCCTATTTCTTCCAACTCTAGTATGTTGAATCTTTTGATAGTGAGTTCACCCTATTGCTGAGTGAAAGAAGATCAACCTCCTTGGTCGATATGATGAAGGATGCCATCGAGGTAGAGGTGAATCAGTCTGCAGCTAGTAAAAAGAAGAGGGATGAGGGAGAATGGAGAAGTGATGAGGGATAAATAGGGGTGAGAAGAAAAGATGAATATCCTAAACATCCTTCCACCTCTAGCTCACAAGAATCCAGGATGGATACAATGATGTGAGCCATGGAAAGGTTGATGGAGAGACTCGTTGTGGATAACAGACCACCTACTAGGGAAAACCAAGAGAAGCATAATAGAAATTAGAATGCTAGAAGGACACAAGTTCTCTAGAACAGGCAGAGACACCAGCGAAAACCCCCCCAATCCATCTGTCATGCCTCCATTTCAAGAAAATATGTGGATCAGGATGGTGAAAATCAAGCTGAAGATGAAATTCATTAGCTGGACATTGAATCACCTTCCACCTTTTTAACCAAACAAGAATACGATAATGCTTGTCTTGAAAGCAGAGAGATGCCCCCAGAGGAGAAGGAGGACTTCAGGAGAGGATATCAACTTTATTTTTTGTATGCGCGGAGACAGATTGGCTTGAGGAGCAGAGATGTCCTTGACATGAAAAATAAATACGCAGGAAATAATGCCTCTACCAGCAAACCCAAAAATGAAACACCCCCCATGGATAGCTCTAGAAATGTGACAGAGCCCAATGGGAAAGAAAGAAGTGAAAATAATATGAGAATTTATCATCAGGGACAAACTTCTTTCATCTAGAGGATAAAATTTCCAAAATAAATATCTATGTCCTCCTTACTGAATTATTGAAAAACTCTTAATATCATTCCAAAATTTCCATAGTATTAAAGCCTCCAGGGTAAATCACCGCTATATCAGATTCCTTGAATCTTCAAGATGATAGTCCAACCATCCTATTTGGACCCCATGTAGATGAGGCTTCAAATGAATATGTTCCCCCTTTATATGTTAGTATGAACATCCATAATACCTTCCTACACAATGCCATGCTATATTCAAGGGCCTCCCACAATCTAATGCCCAAAATAATCATGGATGAACTAGGATTGGAAGTGACCAGACCATACAAAGATATCTTCTATTAGGATTCTAATAAATTCAAGTTCTTGGGATTGATGAAACATTTTTTCATCTCTTTATCCTAGATCCCTACCAAAACCCTTGTCATGGATGTAGTTGTGGCTGAAATCCCTCCAAATTTTGGCATGTTGTTATAAAGATCTTGGGTATCCAAACCCCAAGACCCTCTCCAAATGGATATGTCATATGCCACTATCCCTGTCTTTGAGATACAGAGAAGGATTTTCAGAGAACAAAAGTTGGCATACATGGTGACCAGCGCTAAGAGGCCACACAATCACCCCATATATTTGCTAGACACAAAGATGGGATATGCTATTTTCTTCACAGAAGGAGGCGAAGACACTTCCATTTCATAGAATGTTGCCTCTGTGCCTACTCAAGAAGAACTGGAGGGAGTGTGGAATGTAAGTTCATGTCAAGTAGGATCCAGAGAAGGGGAAGGAGTTGGATTGTGGTTGAGACCCCCAAGAGGGAGAGATTTGAATTACTCTTACAAACTTGCCTTCAATTACACAAACAATGAATCATAGTACAAGGCTATGATGTTAGCGATTTGAATCTTGAAGGAGTTCCAATTCAGGATGGTCATGATACATGGAGATTGTAATTTCTTAATTAAACAAATGACAGGAGAATATCAGGCTAGACACCCCAGAATGTGAAGCTACAGGAATGTTTCCCAAGACCTGATAGAATGTTTTGAAGAGTGCAATTTTAATCTGATCCCCACACTACAAAATTTTATAGTTGATTCCCTAGCCACCTCTATTATTGTTTTCGAGGTCCCCATGCACTCTAGTGGAAAATATGAAGTTGAAGTTAGGAACAGGCCCTCTGTCCCAGATAATGTCAAGAGTAGGAAAGTTTTTGAAGATGACAAACTGATTCAGAACTTCCTCACTATCAATGGGGAGTTCGATGGTTTAAACATTGATGAAAACAATGCACTTCTACAAGGCCCTACTCTCACCCAGGAATCCCTGTCAAACTAGACTGACACTTCAAGAGACGTTTTGTAGGTTCAGATTTCCATCCCTATTGATCCTACTAAGGTTTGTGATACTCAGGAAACTTGGGAGCTAGAGTTGCAGGAGACTGATGGACAACAAAAATATGTGAAAAATCTCTATGGCAAGGAAATCCTCCAGCTAAAATGTAACTCTATCCCTAGAGGATTAGTTCCTTTAGAAAATATTTTTGATTCTAATGATGTTTCCAAGGAGCCATAGCTTGTCCCAAGTTGTGAAGGTATGGAAGATATAAATATTGGGACAGAATATCATCCCAATCTCATAAAAATCTCAAGGACACTCTCGTTAGAGGCCAAGCAAAAATACATCTCACTAACGAAATAATACTCAGATGTTTTTTCTTGGAGCTATGGTGATCTCAAGGCCTACAACACAAGTATAATCCAACACACAATACCAATAAAAAAGGATGAGATTACTTTCAAGAAAAATCTAAGAAGGATGAACCCCAAGCTACTGACCCTGGTGGAAAAGGAGATCATGAATCTATTTGAGTCCAAAATCATTATGGCCCTCAGATTCTTGGGCTGGGTGGAAAATCTAGTCACGATTAGGAAGAAGAAAGGGGAGATAAGAATATGCATCGACTTCAGGAACTTGAACAGAGTTTCTTTGAAGGCTCATTAACCCCTTCCTAAAATGGACCATATATTGGAGAGGGTAGTGGGTTCCCAAAGGATCTCCACCTTTGATGGCTTCTTGGGATACAATCAAATTGTGGTGCACCTAGAAGACCAAGATAAGACAGCTTTTGCCACACCCTGGGGCACCTTCATGTATGCTAAAATGCCATTTGGACTCATGAATGGGGGGTCAACCTTCTAGTGGGACATGGAAATAGGTTTTGCTAATGAAAATGAAAAAATTATGGTCATCTATCTGGAGAACATCATTGTCTTTTCAAAATATGATGAAGAACATGTCGCCCACCTGTTGAGAATGTTCAGAAAATGCAGAAAGTTCAGCATCTCCCTGAATCCGAAAAAGTCATTCTTTGTTATGAAAGAAGGGAAGATGTTGGGGAATATAAATTCTCAGGAAGGAATCAAGATAGATCCAAAGACGGTTGAGGTGATTCGTAAGATCGAGCTCCCTTGGAATAAGGTGGAGGTTCGGTCCTTTCTTGGAAGGGTAAATTTTTTGAGAAGATTCATTGTTGCCTTTGCTGAAATATTGAGGTATATAACCGATATGTTGGGAAATAATAAAGAGATCAAGTGGACACCTGAAGCCAAACAATCCATTAAAGACAAAAAGAATCCCATTTTCGAATCCCCTATGCTAGCCAGCCCTAATTCCTCCAAGGATTTTCTCATATTCTCTTTTTCCTCAGAGTGCACAGTAGCAGGAGTATTTCTACAAAAGAACCAGGAGGGACATGAGAAGCACATTGATTTTACAAAAAAAAACTCATGGATTCTCCTCTGAAATACAATATCCTATATAAGCAAGCTTATTCTCTAGTGTAGGCATTAAAGGAGTTCCAAGTGTACATCCTGCATTCTCACATTATTTCCCATGTTCCCACAAGTGATGTGAAGGATATCCTAACCCAACCATATCCTGAGGGTAGAAGGGGAAAATGGATAGTAGTCCTATTTGATTATGACCTGGAAATTAATCCCATGAAGTTGATCAAAGGCTAGGGACTATCCCGGCTCATGGTGCAATTCAAATGCAATGTTCTCAACCTACATATGATTGTTGAATTTTCCATAGAGGACCAAAACCCCAAGGAACATCTAGAGCCACCAGTAGATGAGCACTTCATGTCATCCCCATGATACTCTGACGTCATATTCATTCTACATGATCTATAATATCCATAAGGTATGGACAAAACAAGGACCAAATTCCTCAAATAGAAAGCAATGAGGTTCTACATCTTAAATGAGAAGTTGTATTGGAAAGAGTTGGGAGGAGTGCTATTGAACTGCGTGGATGAACAAGAGGCCAAGTAGCTCATTGAAGAATTTCATGCAAGAGAATGTGGGGGCATCATTATTGGAAGAACACAGTAAACAAGATCATGAGGGAAATATTTTATTGGCCCACTATCTTTTAGGACACTCATAAGAAGGTTGTTGCATTCCATAAATGTCAGATTTTGAAGGAAGAAGGAAATTGTTGCCACTTCCTTTGAAAACCATAGAGGATGAAGCCCCTTTCCAGCAATGGGGAATAGATTTTATTATAGAAATAAATCCATCCTCCTCAGGGAAGCACAAGTGGATCCTCACTGCCATTGACTATTTCACTAAATGGATCGAGGCCATCCCCACAAGGCAAGCCACTGAGACAGTGATCATGCAGTTTCTGGAGGAGTATAACTTGTCTTGAGGGAGATATATATGCTGGATGGAGTCACACTTATATGGTTCTTGTATTTTAATTTTTATACATCTTATACAGAGAAATTTTTGTTGGTTTTTCTTCCCCATGAGGGTTTCCGAGGATAAATATTTGTGTTCTTTTGTGTGGTTGTGCTTGTCTATATTTGAGTGATATTTTTCTTATGGTTATGTTGTTATCATGTAAATGTTATAATATATTATATAACCATTAAAAACTTAATATGGTATTATATCCACACTAAAATAATTCTTTGTATAGCCGAAATAGTGCTACAGCTACAGCTATTGAAGATTAGGGTTTCATGCTTGAAAACCCTAAAATACTAAAACTAGTAATTTTGGTGCATTCACTATATAGAGATCTTGTATAAGTATCATGCACCAAAAATTTTACATGCCGAAGATAAATTCATAATGTCCCCTATGTAAAATTTTCAACCTCATATTCGTTATATTATAGGAGATATGACTCCTCCAAATCAGGGTTCCAGCCTCTCTAGGATTCAGCCTTAAATAGGTGACCTAGGGAGAATTTCTATATATCTATATATGAAGGTCCAAATTAAATTTCTCAATATGTTCCATATATATCATGTATTTTTCTTTCTTTGGTAAAATTTTTAGAACCCGAAGGTGAAATAGTTACGCGACGTACAAGTTCACTATGATGAACAATCCTGAAATAAGTCACCTTGGGAAAACTTGCATAAGTCCCAATTGGTAGAACCAATTCTTCTCTAACATGTGGTGTTGGAAATAGGACAGATGAGGTTACCTCATAGTAAATTTTAAGACATATAGAGTAGTAATTTCAGATATACTGCAGAAACAATATCAGGCAATTATGTAGAAGAAATTGAAAAAAACTAGGGCATCAGATATTTTGCACTTGTGATCACTATTTTGGTAAAATGAGTATGCTTCTTAGCTCACCTTGAGGAGGAGAATATTTCTATCCAATAATATGTGAAATATACCTAATTTGAAAAATTAGGGTTTCTCTATCAAACTCTAGGTCCACCGGAAGTAGCATTCCAGAAAAGCTTTCAAGCAAGCATGAGATAGAAGTAATCTCATTGGTCAAAGAAGAAGCTACAGATCCAGAAAGAGATGAAGACAAGCGAACAAAGATAAGTATTTGAATTGTGTTTCCTATATATTTTGTGTATTATGCATGATATAATTTTTGCATTAAATGACAGTATACTACTAATATCCATGTTATTGGTAAGTAGCCCATGGTGCTATACAACACTCCATTGCTACTTATCTAGAATGAAACCTTCTTGCTGACATATTGGATTAAGTGAAAAATCTCAATGATGTCATGGTAGAGATGGAAGGCATCTAGAAATTTTCCATGAGATATGGATGAATTTGTATTGGCTAAATAGTTGCATGACGCATAAAAATTTGTTGTTATGGATATGTCCTATGAAATGGTTCTAACCATGCAACTGGTGCATTTGACTTGTAGGAAAGGTCGTGTATAACCACCTACAAGAAAAGGAGGATGAGACTTGTTCCGAAGAAAAAGTAATGAAAATTCAATATTCAAACCAATAAACATGAACCTGAAGCTCCCAGGGTCAGAGACACCGTGACGGAAGAAAGAGTTTCAAAGAGCAGTAGAGCCACCTCGAGAGATGAAGACCATCTTGGATATGAGAGATAATTTAAGTGAAGAAAAGTATGATGGGACTTCCAAAACAAAGTAAGAGGCCTCAGACACACTCTAGTGGTGTGACACAGTTGGGTGACATCATTGATACAAACCCTTCCATCTATTTAAGAAGCTATGATCAAAGAGTAACAGTTGATCATGGGGAATGATGTCAAGGCTATGATTCTAAGACTTGAAGTGAAGTATGTAGTGTCTTCCATATGGATCTACAAGAACAAGTATACAAAGCAAGGTTCATGGTTTTTCTTAGAAAGAATAGACTATGGCATGACATACTCTATTAAGCATACACACTTCTCCAGTAGAAGTATATATCGAGCAAAGAACCACATCTACAGAATAGGCATTGTACGAGCTCAGAAGGAACCCATAAGAAAGCACATCCAAGAGCTTGAAAGATCATCTAGATTGATGAATATATTAATATTTGCTACAAGTTTGAATATGGAAACCTATAGAATATAACAAGCTCACAGATGGATGCAAAAGGAAATTTTTGACAAATTTTAAGATAAAGGGATGTTGGTATCTAGTAACTGGAGATGGATACATAGTAGCATAGGATGCTACCTATCACTCCAATAGAGAATGCAAAGAGAGGATAACTCTCTGCTTCAGGGGGAGTGATTGCAGAAGATCCTCGAGTTTGACATGATATGACAAGATGGACAACTCCCTGCTGGACTAAGACTTTACCAAGAGTAAAGTGGGTTCTAACCTTCAAGGTTGAATGCAAAATACTGGGATATGTCGATGACCTAAAAAAATGATCTCATGGTAGAATCAATGATGGAAGAATACGAGCATGATGTTTGGTATATAGTACCCAAACTATAATGCAATAGTGTGGTATCTTCGAAGTGGATTTGTTGTTGATGGAAGTATTGAAAAATACAATATTTGTGGCTAGAGGATTCTCTCAAGAGAGAGGGAATTGATTATGAAAGAGACATTTGCTACAGTATCAAGGCACACTTCCATCAGAACCATCATGGCACTCTCTTCCATGATGAATTAGGATCTACACTAAATGGATGTAAAGACAACCTTCCTTAATGGTGTGATTGAGGAATAGGTTTGCATCGAACAACCATAAGGATTTGAAGTTGAAAATAGAGCAAGTCATGTATGCAAGTTGAAAAAGGCTCTGTATGGACTGAAGCAAGATCTTAGAGCTTGGTATGGAAGAAAAGATAGCTTCTTGACAAGCTTGGTATTTACCAAGAGTAAAGTTGATCCTAACCTTTACCTTAAGGTTATGGATGATGAATCTATCATACTATTTATGTATGTGTGTGATCTATTTCTAACTGGAATTGAGAAACAAATCACAAATTGCAAGAAGGGGCTAGCTGAAGAATTTGAAATAAAAGATTTTGGATTGATGCATTATTTCCTATCGATGGTATTCGGGTACCCAGGGTACTCCCAAAGGAATGAACACCAAGAGTATCCACTCACACAAACAGATCATAGATCAACACACCGATGTTTTGACGTGGTTAAAATCCTAGAGAGGAAAACAATCCATGACCCCAGCTAAATAGCTACTTGGACCAATTTATTATGCAAAATAAATAAAGTTACAAATGATCTTCTCATAATCGATAAACTAACCAAGGACCCTCCATGCTCTTTAAATATATATCATGGACCAATCAGGTGTTAAGCCATGGATCAAGGGTAGGTATGATCTAAGATAATTTGAACTGTCGGATCACTCTATGTCTAGAACATATCATGACCATCAGATTAAATATTTACAAATACATACTAATGCATACTAAAGAAACACACTTTACCTAATCGNCTAAATATCCTAACATACCCCCTTAAGAACAACTTGGGATAGGATTGAAGGATTTACAAAAGTGACACTATTAGGAGAAGGAAGGAGGCATTAGAGCATATCCCCACTTAATGACAATTTCATGGACTCCTAACAAAGATCGAATTTTATAAAACTTCGCTTCTGTAAGAGACTTGGTGAAGATGCCTACAACTTGATCATCTGTAGGGAAATAAAGCACTTCAAGAACATGATTATGAACATGATTTATGATGAAGTGCATATGTAGCTCAATGTGTTTGTTGCATTGATGTAAAACTGGATCTTTGGTAAGCTTAATGGAACTTTGATTGCGGTACCAAACTAGGGTAGGTTGTTGCTGCTCAAATCCAAACTCTAATAGGATCTACCGAAGCCATAAAGCTTCCTAACTGGAATTAACTGTGGCTCGACATTTTTCTTCTAATCAAGAAAGAGCAAGAGATTTTTTCTTCTTACAATCCCAAGTGACACGTCCAGATCCCAGACTAAAAACATAACCTACTGTTGGGGCGCGCACCCTAATGGTCCTTAAGATGGGTAAATCCACAGAGTTATGGGAGTTTGTAAGCGGAGTTATGACTCAAAATAGTCTTAGGGGTGTTGGGGTTGAGTAAAAACCTTCTTTTGTAATAAACCCATGGTTTAAATCCAAGGTTTAGGGTTTGGGGTGCCCATGGTTTAAGCCCATGGTTTTGTAATAAGTGCACTATAAATAATCACTCTTGTAAAGAAGTCAGTTTAGGCTTTTGATGTAAGATGAATTGATGTGAAGCTAAGGCTTGTTTTGTAAGAAGGTTAAGTCCCAGTTGTGTGCATGGACGACCTCTACAGCTATGTGCGCAGAGGGTTTTGGGTGACTAAGGAAATCTACAGCTGTGTGCGCAGAGGCCTGCAGCTGTGTGCATGGCTTTAAGGACTTGAAAGGATCTGCAGCTGAGTGCGCAGATCAGAACTGTGATTTTAGTAAAGAGTTGAATAAAACACAGTTCTGTGGATGTAACCCCTACACTAGGGGTGAACCACATTATATCTGGTGTTGTGGTTCTTTGTGTTGTTTCTGTTATGTTCTTTCATGCATTGATAAATATATATCTGGTAAATAAGATCACTACTAACTAAATAACTTCACTGTGAATTCCCAGTAAAGGGTTAAGCAAGTCATTGTCTGTTTATTTAGCTGTGAAGTTATATATGTGAATGTTAAAGTTCTGTGTATATGAATATAAGTTGTTAAAGGCTAAAGGTACAGTAATATCCCTCTTTTGCTTGCAGAAACCTGATTCTGCGGCATCCCATAGCTATTTCGGGTGAGAATGCAACCTGCTTGCAGGTTGTTGCTGAAAGGGCCAACACTATGGGTCGTTTGTTGGTGCGAAGTGAATGATATAAAACCTGGGTCTGCCCTATAGCCCAAAAAATTGGTTCTGTTGCCAGTTGAACTCAGTATCTGCTCAAGAGGGGTTTACGTCGTACCTCGAGGGCTATGTTCTGGAGACCCTCTATGAAAGAAATCGGTGATTGGCTTGATGAGACTTATATGAAATTCACTGAGCAAGAGAACAAAGATATGCGTCGTAGTGCAAACAAATTTTTACAAAGGTATGTTTTTTGTGATGTTTATGAAATTTTCTTTGGTAGTATCCACATAGAGTTGCACCAGTGGTTATCCAGGTTAACAGAGAGAAGGACAAACTTCCAAGAACATCAGTTTCCTGACTGGACCCCCACAAGAATTAATAAACTAAAAAGGGTGAACAACGAGATATCCCACGCTATTTATTTCTAGACAACGCAAACCCTCGAAGCATTTGTGACGGAGTTCACCATCGACACGAGTACTTCCTTTAGTGAAGCCGAACAACAATTTTTCGAAGGACCAAGGGGTAAGTTTTTGAATTCATTTAGTTTGAGAATTAAAATGCTATTAGCTGAAAAAGGTATATTGCTAATTGAATCAGACTATTAGATTTAGTATTACTAACCTATGTTTGCAAGTGAAAATACCTTCGACGAGCAAAGCGGTTTGCTGCGAAGTGGCAAAAGGTACAAGAGATATTTTAGATCCTATTCCTAGGGTCAGCATATCAATTATTCCCCTATAAATCCCACAGATTCAGAACCTGAAGAAACCCCTTCTGTTGGAAACCCTCCTGTAACCCCGTAGTGAAGACCTATTATCCCTGAGAACCTGTCGCAGTCTGAAAGTCACCCTAGCCCAAGTATTCCTGTCGCGGGTCAGTCTACCCCAGTAAGTTCCCCACTACCTTCTTCTAGTCACCCTCCAACCCCCCCTCGATCCACTATGGCCCACATACATGATGACATTAAGCTACCTGTTTTCAAAGGACCTGGATCAGAGGATCTAGAACAGTTCTGGTTTTTATGTAAAGCAGTGTGGACTGCTAAGACCATTATGGATCAAGATACAAAAAGAGCGCAGCTGGTTACTTCTTTTAGAGACCGTGCTCTGACCTGGCTCATGAATTTTTCCAGCACTCAGAACCATGCATTTGCTGAGATAAAAGAAGCAATGATAAAGGAATTTAAGAAGCCAAAATCAGAGTCGCAGTGCATCACTGAATTGAAAGAGATTCAGCAGAGGCCCGATGAATCAGTGTGGGATTTTGATCAAAGATTCAAAGTTCTGCTAGACCAAGTCAGTTTCCCCATTGGACCTGCACAGCACAAAGAATGGTTCATTGCAGCGTTGCTACTGCGTATCAGAACTCCACTCATGCAGCAGAAGGTTGCTGACCAGCAGGAGGCTCTGGAAATCACGATGAAACTTGAAACCGCTCCTGTCGAAGATAATTCTAGTATTGCTCAAATCCAAGCGCAGTTGTAGCGATGGCTCTGGAGCTTTGCGATATGAAGAAAGGAAAAAATGGTCACGAAGAGGTTTGGTGTACACAATATCGGGCAGAAGGTCACGACAAGGAACAGTGTCCTGTGGTAAGAAACTACCTAAATACTGGTGCACCGAACCCGTTCAACCCTACTATTCTATATTCTGAGATCTGTCAGACAACTGGCCAACATCGACCTGAAGACTGCTATCTTCTGTAGAGGTATGTGCAAGTCCCTAAGAACCCTTATTGTAAGTTCTATAAATCGGTGGGACACAACGAAGATGAGTGTCGTAGCTTTGACCTCATGAGAGAACGGACTTATGATGCTTATCGGGTACAAAATGAGGGACAGAGCAATGATGGCTATGGTTACCATGGTGGTACATCAAGTAGAGGTGCTTTTGGAGGTCATGGTCGAGGTGGTATGGTCGGAAGAGGAAGAGGCCAGGTTGTGTGTTACAACTGTAACCAGGACGGGCATCTAGTGAGAGACTGTCAGAACCCCACTACGACATGTCGGTATTGCCGAGCAGTAGATCATGTGACCAAGCAGTGCCCGCAATTGCTAGCTAAGATTCAGGAAAGAACTAGTGCCCCTACTCAGAATCTTCAGATGATTTCCATCAAGCAAAGACCTACCCTAGCCATTAATGTTGTTACCCGGAGTGGAGTTACGACGGAAGTACAGAATAAGGAGCAACAACCTGACAAGGCTTGGGTTCGTAAGGCCCCAGTGAAAGTCCCAGCATTTTATATCGAAAGATAAAAAGAGATATTCATGGAAGCCAAGGAATATTTTGATGATCCTAGCACATCAGTAGCACCTGCGCAACAACATCAGCAGCAGTTGCAGCCGCAAGAAGCTCCGATGGACAAAGTAAATACACTGTCCTCCTTTTTACAGAGTTGTCTGAAGCTCCTAAGAAATCAGAATGCTTTAAGTGAGCTGCAGAAAGTTATTACTTCCTGCGAACCTCAGCAAAATACTAGTCAGGAAAAAGCTGTTAATAGAGTCAGAAGAACTGGCAGGGAAATGAGATTGAATGCTCGGATAAAAGAGTATGATATGACTGATGTTATCTTGGACCTAGGATCAGAGGTAAATGTCTTAACTAAGCAAACTTGGGAACAAATGGGAAAACCTACCCTTTATTGGTCACCTATACAGTTGAGATTAGCCAATCAATAGAAGATTGTGCCACTAGGATGATTCCCTAATGTCCCAGTAGATATTGATGGCGTCTGTATTGTAGCAGACTTCAAATTTATTGAGATCATTGACGACAGCAACCCCTATCCAGCCTTGCTAGGAATGGAATGGGCAATGGAAAATGCGACAGTCATTAACCTTAAGAAGAGACAGATGACTTTCGAAGGGAAATATTTGCAAGTCATAGTACCACTGGACCCCTCACAAGGAGAGAGATACACAGAGCCAGTAAAAGATGAAGACCAGGATGTTTTGGCTCACATCTACAATATCACAGCTAAGGAGAAAGATTATGTTGATCCTACTGCCGAAGGTATCATCGATTGGCAATGCAACAGCTTCTATATGACGGATTTAGATGATGGGTTAGAAAACTGGCAGAACAGACTTTATGAGCTGCATGGACATAAATGTGCCAGAATTACCAAGTCTCTCAGATGGCTTGGCTCATAGACACGAACCTTACCTATTTTTTATGGTTCAATAGACCCAGAATAGTTTATTGTGCAATTCTCAGAACATGTACTAGACTCACAGAAAATGGAGACTCTGGATTCAGCATTCAGAGCCACAGCAGCCAGATGGTGGAATGGTCACAAGAAGTACATTCATAGTTGGGAAGCATGCCAGAAGTCCCTTTACCTAAGATTCAGGGACCAACCTCAGGAAGTCCGAAGCAGGTTTAATGGTAACACTAGTACTCAGGGACATTTGGAGCAATGCTATGAGGCATGGAAGCATGTACCTCATGAATAATGGGCACATAGGTTTGTGCACACCCTGGAACCCACAACAAAGAATTGGTATCTGGGGGTCGAGCTTCGCCACAGTACTGTAAGTTGGGATTGTCTTGTTGATAGTTTTGTGTTGACATTCTCTATTAATGAGGTTTCTCCTGCTTTGGACGCAGCTGTTAGGTTGATTCATACTAAAGTATTTGATGATCAAGAAATAGCAGAATATCAACCGGATTGGAAGGTACAGGAAGCCAATGCAGTAGAATGTTATAACCTTGCAATTGACGAGGATGACGATCCGTGAAACATTAATATTCCTAAATCAGAAGGACACTGCGAAGTGCATGGACTAGTAGTAGAGGCACTTGAAGTGACTCAACCCCTGAACACACAGATTGTAAACATTGGGTCAGAAGAAAACCCTAAGTATGCTACCATTGGAGATTATTGGGACGACGAAATGGTAAGCAAGGTGACCCAACTTCTCCATGAATATCAAGATCTCTTTTCGATGAAGTTCTCAGAGATGAAAGGTATCCTTGGGGATATAGGAGTGATAAAGATCCCATTGAAACCTGATGCGAAGCCTGTGAAACAGCGCCCTTATAGGCTAAACCCTAAGTATAAGGAAAAAGTCCAAATGGAGCTGGATAAGATGCTTGCTGCAGGAATCATTGAACCTGTTGAAGAATCTGAGTGGGTCAGTCCTATGGTGGTGCAAGAAAAGAAGACTAAGGGAGAAATCAGAATCTGTGTCGATCTGAGGAAGTTGAATGATTCCTGTTTGCATGATCCTTTCCCCACTCCCTTTACAAATGAAGTTTTAGACAATGTGGGAGGTCAAGAAGTGTACTCTTTTACTGATGGATTTTCAGGTTACCATCAGATTCGAATTGCTCCAGAAGATCGACATAAGACAACCTTCGCTACAAAAATGGGATCCTTCCAGTATACAGTTATGCCCTTTGGATTGAAGAATACACATGCCATGTTTTCTAGAGTAGTCATCTCTGCTTTTAAGGAATTCATACATAAATTCTTAGAATTTTATTTTGATGATTGGACTATCTTCGGGTTAGTAAAAGACCGCATAGCTAGTCTAAGACTTCTGTTGGATAAATGTAGACATCATCATATTTCCTTGAACTTGAAAAAGTGTATCTTATGTGCCCCTTTTGGAATTCTGCTAGGTCACATTGTTTGTAAGCAAGGACTGATGATGGATCCTGCGAAGATAGCCATTATCGTGAACCTGCCACCTCCGAAGTCTATTAAACAACTTCGCACTACACTTGGTCATACTAATTATTACAGGAAATTTATTAAAGGATATGCTCAGATAACAGCCCCTATGGAAAAGCAGTTGAAGAAAGATATTAAGTTCGAGTGGACACATGAGTGTCAAGCAAGCTTGGATATTTTGAAGGAAAAGATGGTAACTGCTCCTATCTTAGTATTCCCTGACTGGAATAAGGAATTTCATGTGCATGCCGATGCATCCTCCATTGCTTTGGGTATAATATTGGTCTAGTCAAGTGAAGGTAATATTGATCACCCCATCTCTTTTGCAAGTAGGAAATTGTCCACAACAGAGAAAAATTATACTATGACAGAACGAGAAGGTCTAGCTATGGTGTATGCATTGCAGAAGTTTCGACATTATCTGTTAGGATCTCATTTTAAGATGTTTACTGACCATTCTGCTTTGAATTATTTGGTTAACAAGCCTGTGCTAGGTGGAAGGATATGCAGATGCCTGATTCTATTTCAGTAATAAGACTTTGAGATCATAGTCAAACTAGGAAGACTGAATCTAGGTCCTGACCACTTGTCGAGGCTCGAGTCGGGAGAAGACCCTGTCAGCTTGGACGAAGGTCTTCCTGATGCCTAGTTGTTTGCCATACAGATGGTTGATGAATACTTTCAGGATATTGTTCAGTATTTTTCTATAGGTTTTCCACCCGCCGAGATGAAAACACAGTAGAAGAAGCAGCTGGTGGTTTGAGTAGCTGACTTTACCTTAATAGTAGGACAACTATATAAGATGGGACCAAATGAAATACTATGCAGATGTGTCCTAGAGCATGAAAAGCCGTTAATTTTGGTTGAGGCACATTCTGGGGCAGCAGGAGGTCATTACGCAGGAAAATATATAGCACAAAAGATTCTGATAGCCGGATTGTGGTGGCCCACAATTCATAAGGATGCAAGAGAATATTTCCACAGCTGCGACATTTGTCAGAGGACAGGAAAACCATCCAGGAGGGATGAGACGCCTCTAGTTCCGCAGGTAACTTTACAACCCTTTGATAAATGGGCTATTGATTTTGTTGGACCTATCAAATCCCCCTGCAAAGAAATCTGGAGCAAGATACATTATTACAGCAACTGACTACCTTACTCGTTGGGCTGAAGCCCAACCAGTCAAGACCTGTAGTGCTGCTATAGCTGCGAAGTTTATCTTCGATAACATCTTGTCAAGATTTGGGTGTCCTAGAATTCTTATGAGCGATCAAGGATCACATTTCTTAAATAAGACTATTGAAGTATTGATTGAATAATTTCAAGTATATCATCAGAAGAGTACTGCCTATCATCCTCAAGCAAATGGAACTGTCAAATCCTTTAACAAGATCCTTGAACACGCTCTGACAAAGTTTTGCAATGCTAATAGAAATGATTGGGACCTTAGAATTCCAGCAGTACTATGGGCTTATAGAACCACCTACAAGAAGTCGACAGGCCATACACCTTTTAGGCTGGCTTATGGACAAGAAGCAGTCATGCCCATGGAGTACATTGTACCTAGCCTCAAAATATCTGCTTTTACAGAGATGGATGACCCATATATGATGAAAGAAAGGCTGGAAAAGATACTAGAACTTGAAAACGATAGATTCATTGCAGGGTTCCAGCAGCAAGTTCAGAAAGCTAGAGAAAAAGCATGGCATGATAGACACATCAAGAAGAAGCAGTTCCAGCAAGGTGATCTTGTGCTCCTATATGACAGCAAATTCATGAAATTCTCAGGTAAGTTCAAGACACATTGGAAAGGACCATATATAGTGCAGAAATTTACTGATGGTGGCGCAGTCCAGTTAGCTAAATTGAATGGAGAAATTTTGCCTTCTATGGTGAATGGAAGTAGGTTAAAGAAGTACAGGGACAAACCGGGACCCCTTGATCAGGAGTAATAGCATGAAGGACAGTCTAAGTACCAAGAATATTTGAAATTGGGTACTAGACTATAATGAAGTTGTTCTCAAAGCTACGAAGTGTTGAAGACTGTCAAAGTCTGAAGGTTGAAGTTTGGTTGCCGTATAGGTCAGGATGGGTCCAAGGTGCATATGGTGTCGAAGGTTCTTATCAAGGCAAAGCTGAAGTTAGTAGTTATGTCAGATATTAAAGGTGTGTAGCAGCTTAAAATGTGACGGATGGGACAAACTAGACTTGGTGGCATCGGCACGTGAACTGCCCTCACTGCCTACAATAATGAGATATTGGGAAAATCTGGTGCCGTGTGGACAGGATTTTTGCCACTCCATCATATTCAGCGTCATTAATGCACCATGATGACAGATTCTGTTGTGGGATTCTATAAGAAGCCACACCGACCTGCGACTCCTGCATTGTGCACGTCTTTGAGTTTCTTCAGTTAGCACTATGTCGAATGACCGTGAAGTCCAGAAGTTATTACGAGTGGTCGGGGAGAGAGGTCTGCTGAACCTTCTGAGTAATCCACCTGGGCAGCCATGCTCAACCAAAGCATGAAGAAAGGCAAAATTTCTCTCTAAGGGGTTGAAAGAAAGGCAGAAGTGCGCACTAAGCCACACAAAGAATAGCACCGGTATTCATAGAAAAACTCTGAAACATCCCAAGATGTATCCTCCTAGTTTGGCAGAACCACGGTGGCTGTTTGTCTTCTGCACCTTGACACACAATTCTGGGGACCCTAAGTTGTGGATGGTCAAATGTTTGGCAAGCAGATCGAAGGATGGGGTCGTTGATAGATCCAAAAGGCCTTAACCAGCATATTACGAAGGAAAGGAACAAGCAGCCAACAACCGCATGTATGGCTTCAGCAAGTAGCGCACCAGGTTTCGCCAATAAGATTCTACCACCAGAAAAGAAGTTGAGTGTCCCGAGACGGGCCACTGGTGAGTCTTAGGGGCCTGTTGGGGCATGCACCCTAATGGTCCTTAAGATGGGTAACTCCACGGAGTTATGGGATTTTGTAAGCGGATTTATGACTCAAAATAGTCTTAGGGGTGTCGGGGTTGAGTAAAAACATTCTTTTGTAATAAACCCATGGTTTAAATCTAGGGTTTAGGGTTCGAGGTGCCCATGGTTTTGTAATAAGTGCACTATAAATAAGCACTCTTGTAAAGAAGTCAGTTTAGGCTTTTGATGTAAGATGAATTGATGTGAAGCTAAGGCTTGTTTTGTAAGAAGGTTAAGTCCCAGCTGTGTGCATGGACAACCTCTAGAGCTGTGTGCGTAGAGGGTTTTAGGTGATTAAGGGAATTTGCAGCTGTGTGCACAGAGGCCTGAAGCTGTGTGCATGGCTTTAAGGACTTGAAAGGATCTGCAGCTGAGTGCGCAGATCAGAACTTTGATTTTAGTAAAGAGTTGAATAAAACACAGTTTTGTGGACGTATCCCCTATACTAGGGGTGAACCACGTTATATCTGGTGTTGTGGTTCTTTGTGTTGTTTCTATTATGTTCTTTCATGCATTGATAAATATATATCTGATAAATAAGATCACTGCTAACTAAATAACTTCGCTGTGAATTCCCAGTAAAGGGTTAAGCAAGTCACTGTCTGTTTATTTAGATACGAAGTTATATATGTGGATGTTGAAGCTCTGTGTATATGAATATAAGTTGTTAAAGTATTCATTTTCAATAGCTCTGTGTATATGAATATAATTTGTTAATATGTTACATTTCAGATTAAGATTGAATATACCTGTGGTTTGCATCTCCAAAAATATTCACGCACATGATCCCCATCTCTTTGGCAGCTTTAACACCTAGAAGCAAGGCTTCATATTCTGCTACGTTGTTAGTGGTTTTGAAATCAAGCTTGTAAGATAAGTGAATTTTCTCCTTAGATGGGGAGATCAATACTACACCCGCGCCTGCCAAGCTTTGAGCTCTAGCCCCATCGAAATACATGGTCCAGATCGTTGTTGTGACTTTTTCGAGCTGCTGACGGGTGGGTTTAGTGAGCTGAACTGATGTCTGCTAATTATCATCTATTTGCAAAATGCAATACCCAAAATCGGTGTCCACCACATAGATGGGGTGATTCACTGAGTGGATCTCCTTGCTTATAATGTATGCTATTAGATTTTCCCTATACAGTCTCTTAGTTTCTCCTCCAAACATGGGGATGGTGGCGTGTGTGAGATCCATCTGAAGGGTTCCTCCTTGTCTTTTGCTCCATGACCGAGACAGCAAGAGGCCGAATTTTGGAGGAATATAGACCACTACAATGTCCATCATTACACTTTTCAAAGTTATTTGCGTTAAGTTTACAGCCAGTTCTTTGATGAGGCCCAAGAAATTGACCTTCCTGGAGTCAAAGGAGAATAAATTATGGTAGGGCTTCGTGATGCTGAGGCCAATCTCATCCATCACAGCCTTTGGCATTAGGTTATGAGAGGCTCCTAAATCCAGAAGACAGTTATGGAGGATTTTATCATGGATGTTCAAGGATATATAGAATGGTGGGCAAGATTCCTTTAGGTCTTCGATCATGGGGACCAGGGATACAATAGACTTGTCATCTTGCAGGTTCACAAAGTCAATGTCAATGTGCACCTTGGGCAAAAGGGAATTCAGAATGGAGGTTTTGAATGCATCATTCTTCATTAACTTAATTAAAGGGAAAGGGATTTTCAATTTTTGAATTTCAAAATCAAGGTTGAAGGAATAATGCAGCCTATATGGAAACCTTACCTCAAGAGCTGTAGGTTTGAGTTGGACTTGATCAGGTGTGGCTAAAGGTGTTGGTTTATGCAATGCTTTGGATGGGACAGGCACTTTCTTTGGTAAAACAACAACCTTTCTAGCTAGTGCAGCAGGTTGCTTGATAGGTACAGCATTCTTCTTGAGGGGAGAAACCAGCCTAGACCTCATTTTGTAACCTCCCTAACCATCAGCCTAATAGACAGCCTCTTCAGTGAGCTGCTCATCAATCAGGGCTTCCTCATATTCTACCTGGGTTAGAAAAGAGTAGTCCACCTCATCCTCCATGCAGTGGATATTGTCTTCAGCTTCTCCTTCTTCTTCAATGAATTCTGGCTCTTCTTCTAATACAGCATTTTGAAATGGAACTCTTATCCTCTGATCTTCCCCTTGATTTCCCTCCCTTCTGAGAATCTGAACTACGGGGTTTCCTCTTCTATAAGGAACAAAATTTGGGTTTCGAGGAGCAAAGTCACTTGGCCCTTTACCCCTCGTAGGTAGATGTCCTTGGTCCTTCAATTGAGACAATTCAGTAGTCAGGTTATCTAACAGTTTGGTCACTTTTTCAATCTTGTTCTCTGATGCCGAAGCCCCACTATAGTCAGTTTGCTACTTTTTCCTATCTATATTCCCTTTGACCTTCTGAGATGTCAGAATGTTTGACTCTACTTCTAGGGCAGCATCCTGCATGAGTGATAAGGAAATAGAACTCCTTTCTCTGAGAAGTAAGCAGAATTCAGAGTCAAAGGAATTTGCATAAGTTATCCTAGCTGAGGTATCAGTGGGCTTAATTTCAGTAGGGATCTTGCTATACATATTGTTGAATCTCTTGGTAAAGTTGGAGACAGACTCCCCATTTTCTCTTTTCAGGTTGTTGAATTCTGTGATATAGTAGAGGTGGTCCCTCCTTTCTCCCCAATGCTTTAGGAAAATGTCATCTAGGGCCTCTATGTCTGCCACTGATCTGGCAAACAGTTCCTTAAACCACTTCCTAGCCTGGCCATCTAGGCTTTGCACAAAAACCCTAGTCCACACATCTTCTTGTTCTATGTTAATATTTTCACCATAGCTATAAAAAGTCTCTAGATGTTCTACATCAGTGAAATCCCCTTCCCCTGTAAACTTAGGCATATACTTGAGATAATCCCCAGTAGGCATGGTTGTGAGAGGATTTGGCAGAATTAAGGGTGCATACCTAGCTACCAAGATTATTTCCATCTTGGTCAATTAAGGGGAAACCATATTGGAAATGGGTATGGATAGAGTTGTGGAAGGTAGCACTGATAAAGATACTTGCTGAGAAGGTGGTGGTATACTTATCCCAATGGAGTCACCAGGGATTGGATCTTCACAAGAAGCAGTGCTTGAAGATGCCCAACCCCTATATTTTTCTGATGTATCTAAAAATTCCTGGGAATTAAGAGTTTCAGCAGAATAAATAATAGCAGAAATATTTCTTGAAATACCTTATGTAGATTTGTGTGCAGCACTACTGGTTTGTCTTAGTAAAGCCCTAGCTTTCCTCAAATTTTCTTTTGGATCTAAAACTAGTGTTGCTGGTGGCCCCTTGGGTTTGCTCTAGTACTTGGTCTTCTTGAAGCCACCTTATATCAATGGAGTCTCCAGAGAGATGATTACAACCATAATAATGTCCAAGCTTTGTCTATCATCAAAGCATAGATCTATGTCGTCTCCCAGGGAAGCTGAGATTCAATCTCCTCTCCCCAGCAACGGCGCTAGTTTGTTATCACTCCAAGAAAATCCTCTAGGTTGTAGCTCGAGTATGCCTGGTAACTTAAAATGTTTTTATGGTTTCTAATATGGATCAAGTCATTTGACCTATATAATCTTTCCACTCTCAAGACATGCGTAAAACTCACTCGTTTACAAGGCTTTTAGTTGCAATTGCTCAGAAATTCGACGATAAGGTGCAAGGATGGAGAACTCACCAGGATGGCAAACCTACATACAAAACACATTCATATAAATGGCTAAATCCTGATGAGGATGGTATTTATAAATCAAATAACATTAATAAACCAATAGGATGACAACTATCATCTTTTTAACCAATCTAAAAATGACCTAAATACACATTCAGGCATAAATACAGTAAAGAAAGAGATGATGGCTCAACATATCACAACAAAAGAGCTTATATCATGAATAAGTAAAATTAGAAGCTTGAAAGCATTATTGGCTCATAAATCCTCGAAGTTGAACCTTTATTATAAAATCAATCATGGGCTTTATAGCCTTCTACAAAAATGATAGATCCTGAAAATCCGATCTGTTTACACAAAAAATACTTGAAAGTGATAATTTTCTCAGATTAGGGCTTCAAACCCTTGCTAACTATTTGTCTATCTATTGTGAATATCTAGTTCACTGAATGAACTTTTAATAACTGAAGTAGTCACTGATAATCACCATTGCTAGTTCAGTGTAAAATTTCCACCAAAAACCAGTGTTTCAGTGGTTAACTTAAGTGACCTTTCTTGTTTAATCCACTAGAATTCTCCACCTTGTCCCTAAGGTCGCTGATCGGGAGATCTGACCTCTAACCATTAGCACCCCAAGCCTCAATGCTTCCATAGTGTTGGCGCCTCAACTGACTAACATCGTGACAGTTCCTTCATCGGCGATCAGAAACTCTTTTCTCTAGCCCATCAGCGCTCCAAGCCTGAACGTATCGGCACTTTCCATCACTAGCTCATCAGCGATCGAAAGCTCTGTCTTCTAGTCCCTCGGTGCCCCAAGTCTCAATGTTGTCGATGTTTTGAAGGTGAAACAAACTAATTTTATCATTGTCAGAGGTCGGTAGAAGTTTGAATCGGAGCTTTAGTTCTCTATGACGCCGCTGTTTAGAAACTTTAAACCATTAGCTTCATGATCGAAAATCGCAAGCTCGAGTCACTAACCATTGGAACTTTAAATCTGAGTGTTGCCGCTATTTCGGAGGTGAAAGAACTAATCTTCTTAGCATCAATGAACGAAACCCCAAACCACTCACCATCGGCACTTTAAACCACTAACCATCGGAACTTTAAACCACTAGATTCTCTGCAGTGGCGGTGTCGTAGCCGACTAAAACTCCGAAACGTCAGCGTAATAGAGGATTACACCTCCGATCACTGTTTAAGATGTTCCAATGGCAGTAAAAAATTTAGCAATATGCCTAACCACCGAAGGGGTTTTCCACCTATTATTTATCTTCCAACTTTCAGTGGCTAATGAGATGTTCTGATCCTCACCCAAGCCACCAAAAGCTACAACTTGTGAAATTTTTACCCAAATCCAAAAACAGAGGCTTTCAAAATGTCAATGATATTCATATCCTTCATCGCATGAGTTAAATTATTCATACTATCAAAATAAATTTATTTTGGGAGATAATAGGGAGCAATTAGACTAGACCTTAGATTATAACCTCCTTGATCATCTGCCTGATATGCTACTTCTTCACTGATCTGCTCATCCATTAGGGCTTCCTCATATTATACCTGTGTCAAAAAAAAATAGTCAACTTCATCCTCTATGCAGTTGATGTTGTCTTCAGCCTCTCCTTCTTCCTGAATGAACTCTTGTTCTTCTTTTAGTACAAAATTCGTAAAGGGAGCTCTGATTCTCTGATCTTCAACTTAATTCCTTTCCCTTCTGAGGATCTAGACTGGGGGGTTGCCTCTTCTGTAAGGGACAAAATTTGTGTTTAGGGGAACAAAATCACTTGGCCCTTTACCCCTCATAGGTATATTCCCTCGGTCCTTTAGCTTAGACATTTCAGCAGTCAAATTATCTAATAGTTTGGCAATTTTTTCAATCTTGTTCTCTGATGAAGAAGCCCCATGAGGGTCTGTGGGTTGTTTCTTCCTATATGTCTTTCCTTTAACCTTCTGAGATGCTACAATGTTAAATTCTACCTCTAGGGAAGCATCCTACATGAGTGATAGGGAGGAATCTCTCCTCTCTCTGAGAAGGAGGCAGAAATCAGAGTCAAAGGCATTTTCATAAGTGATTCTAGACGAGGTATCAGTGGGCTTGATCTTAGTGGGGATCTTGTTGAACATATTGTTAAACCTCTTGGTAAAGTTAGAGATAGACTTCCCATTCTCTCTTTTCAAGTTGCTAAACTCGGTGATATAATAGAGGTGGTCTCTCCTCTCTCCCCAATGCTTTAGAAATATGTCATCTAGAGCTTCAATTCCTGCTACTGATCCAGCAGGCAGTTCTTTGAACCATTTCCTAGCCTGACCATCTAGGATTTGCACAAAAACCCTAGTCCACACATCTTCATGTTCTATATTTATGTTCTCAGCATAACTATAGAATGCCTCTAGATGTTCTTCAACTATGAAATATCCCTATCCTATAAATTTAGGCATGTATTTGAGATAGTCTCCAGTGGGCATGGCCGAGAGGGGGTTAGGTAGATTCAGGGGGGCATACCTAGCTACCAGGATCCTTTCCATTTTGGTCAGAGGGGAAGCCCTCTTGGAAATGGGTATGGAAAGGGTGGAATAAGTACTACTGATGTAGGTGGTAGCTGAAAGAGTGCTGGTGATTAAACTTATCCCAGTGGAGTCACCAGGGATTGGATATTCATAAGCAGCAGTGCTTGAAGATACCCAAACCCTAAAATTTTCTGATCTATTTATAAATTCTTGAGAATTAAATGTTTCAGTAGAAGAAATAATAGTAGGAATATTTCTTGAAATACTTGATGTAGCTTCCTTTGCAGCACTGTTGGTCTGCCTTAGTGAAGCCCTAGCTCTTCTCAGAATCTCTTCTAGATATGAAACAGGTGTTGTTGGTGTCCCTTGATGGTTTTCTCTGGTACTTGGTCTTCTTGAAGCCACGTTATTTCAATGGAGTCACCAAATAGCTGATTACAACCAGAATAGTGTCCAAACTTTGTCTATCATCAAAGTAGGATCTATGTCGTCTCCCAGGGAAGCTAAGCTTCAATCTCCTCTCCCCGGCAATGGCGCCAATTTGTTATCACTCCAGGAAACTCCTCTAGGTTGCAGCTCGAGGATGCCTGGTAACTTAAATGTTTTTATGGTTTTCTAATTGGATCAAGTTAGGTGACCTACAGGACCTCACACTCTCAAGACATGCATGAAACTCAATCAGGGATAAGGCTTCTAACTACCATTATTCAGGGGTTTAATAATATGGTGCAGAGATGGAGAACTTATCATGCTTGCAGATTCATACATAAAACAGATATATATAAATGGCTAATCATAACAAGGAAAGTACTTATAATTCAAATCACCAATATGACAATAGGATGACAGCTATCAAACATCAATTAACATGAATAAACCTAAATAACACATTCAACCATAAGCACAAAACAGACAAGAAATGGAAGTTGAACATATGATAGCAAAAGAGCTTATATTAGGTCATGAGAAATATGAAAAGATTGATAGTAGTAATGGTCTATAGGTCCCCGAAGTCGAACCCTTTCAATAGCATAAGTTTTAGGCTTTATAGCCTTTACAAAATATTCAAATCCTGAAAACAATGGATCTGATTTACTAAAAATAGACATAATAATTGTTTTTACAGAATTAAGTTAAGAAACCATAATTTAACTACTAGACTATCTAACTGAAAAACTTGTCCACTGTTTGAACTTTCTAATGACTGAAGTGATTATTGGGAATCAAGTTTCACTGGTCCACTACTAGATAATTCATTGTTTGCTGGACAGTTAGTGTTTGTGACCCTTTCTTCTTTTATGTAACTGCAAAACTGGAGTATACCTTCCCTGATGTTGTTCTTCAACGTCTTTCATATTTATACTTCATCCCTGAGCTAGTTATGTTCACCAAAAACTGGTCCTTTGTGCCAAAATTTGATCCTGTGCCTCTTTTTTCTTTTGGTGGTTAAGGGATCAAAATTTCGGGTTTGTTAGCTGACGAAAGCGCTGATTTTAGTGGCTAATGAACCGCTTCAGCGTCCGCCTAATCCACCGAAAGCCCTGTTTTGCAAAAAAATTAAGCATCCTCCAAAATTATGCTTTTAAGTTATATTTGCTTGTCTTTTTATTCAGCCTGCTCAATGTTTGGAAGGTTAGCAGCAGCCTAGCTTGATTCTGGATTCTGAAGGCTTACTGCTACTTCAATTAGGGTTTCCAGTGTAAGATGAGTGCTAGGGTTTGGTTTGGCATCCTTCACCTACAGCCTCTAAAGCGTGATCATTTTGTATAGCCTAGTATTGTCCTTCATGTATCTTAGGTTTAGTCTTTTCAGAAAGATATACCTTTCTCTCATCTCTAGGAAAGAATTGTGCAGCTGCTTATTTGTCTTGGTAAATATAACATTGTTTTTCTTTATATATATTTCTAAAATTTCCATTTCATACACTTGTCTCAGCAACTAATTTATCCTCTATGTCTTGGGCTTGCTAGAGGAAGCCTTCTCTACTGGTTCATCTTGCTCTTTTGATGTAGGTGATAGGAGTTCTTCATTTTCTACTACAACCTGCACTGCTATGTCAACACCTTCCTCTCTTTCTTCTTCTGAATCTAAGTAGGGCAGGTTCAAAAATTTTCTACTCTGTGTTATGATTTCCTGGCCCTTTTCACTGAAATCTAGGTTTCTTTTAACCTTCTTGGTTTTAGAAGAGGAAGAAGGCTATCCTGTTGTTGTTGGGGAGATAGCCCTTCTTTTCCTCTTTCCACTCCTTGGGGTGCTATACTTTTTCGAAGGAGACTTTCCCTTCTCTTCTAGCTGTAGGCATGTTTCAAAACCATTCCAAAACAAGAAATGTGTCCATGCCATATTTATCCTCTTCAGTAATTCTTGGATAAGGAGTTGTATAAGGCCATGGTGAGAAAATCTTCCATCAATCTTAGTTGGGTGATCCTTCACCTAGTGTGCCATTTTTGCTAGGATCCTGTGTAAGTAGAAAGGTAAATTCAGTGGGCTCGTTCCTATGAAGTGGTTCATTAGTTTGAAATGGTAAATCATGGCCCTGTTGTATCTTCCTTCACAAGTTATATAGACCACAATGGCCTTTAGTAATTGCTTCCACCTCTCTTCTAGCGAGGTGGGTGGGACACTTTTCTTCCACACCACCCCTCTGTGTTTAGGATTTAAATAAGATCTAAACTCCACATCCTTTGTAATGGTGGTTTTAAACCACTTATCCCCAGTTCTAGGAAGTTCAGTCACTTATGAAATTAGGGTTTCATCCACCATGATTTCCTCCTTACCTATGAGTGCCTTGGATCCATCAAAAGAGAGAGCAAATGCATCAGCCACCTGCTGGTGTGAACCTTGAAATTTCTCACAAAATTTGTAGCAGCCAGCATCTTTAAAGAATTGGAAAACTTCTGGATGTGCTTCCAGGTAGCTGATGTCTCCTAATTCTTACCTGAGAGCAGGCCATCCCTTCTTCATTTGCTGAATGTGCTCCTGAGTTCCTACAAAAATTTAGTTCAAGTTTTGTGGAAGAGTTTTAATAGGTTGACTTTCAGAGGTGGTTTCTAGTGGTGAGGATTCATGCAATCGAAGGTGGAGTGTACTAGAGGAGAGGGCACTAATTATGAGGTTTTAATCTGCATGAGAAATGCTTGGGTGAGAGGATGATGGCCTTTGGTGATATTTTCGAGACCACTTTCCTAGCAATCATTTTTAATTCAAATTGGATATCCAATGCAGATTGTCTACAGTTTGTTGTTCAGATGGAGGGAAGACTCAGGTTTTGAATCACATCGGTCCTCATCAGAAAAATAATGGCCTCCTCAATCATTTAATTATGCCTTGATGCAGTTTCCCTATCCTTTCGGTGGTTTATCGTGCCCTATCATGATCACTGTTGTGATGATGAGCTTTGATTTGATAGGCAGTTAACCGTTTCTTCTTTCGGCCTTTTCAATGGTTAAGGGCCCCCAGGATTTTTTCTACTAGCTGCCAAAAAAAAATATTTCGGTGGCTAATGAACCGATGACATGTTTGCCTAAGCCACCAAAACTTTATTTCCAAATGGTGCTGTAAAACTTGCTTTCGGTGGATTATAGTATCTCCGAATCTCCTCGTTTAACTGCCGAAATACAGGGATTCCGGTGGCTAATGAACCATCAACACTTTCGCCTAAGGCACTAAAACTATCTTTTCCTCAATGCATTTCATTTGCTTTCGGTGTTCAATTCCCTCCTTCGGTCGCTTGCTAAGCTGCCGAAACCAACACCTTTCGGTGGCTAATGAGTTGTTTGAAAACCCGCCTAAGCCACTGAAAGTCCCTTTTAAATAACTAAACGAGCCAGCTTTTGGTGGATAACTATGACCCTGCATTAAACTATTAGCTGCTGAAACCACAGCTTTTCAATGGCTAATGAGCTGTTGGAAAACCTACCTAAGCCACCGAAAGCTAAAACTTTCAATTTTATCAAATATCGAAATACCAGAGATCCATAATTTTTTCAGTCACCTTAAAATCTTTCATAACATGACTTGAATTATTCATCCTATCAAAAATAAATCTTCTAAGTGGACTAATTGAAAACTAAATTTATTTTGGGAGATAACAAATCACATGGTATAAAGTCACTTTTCCTTACTACCTCATACCTCACCATACTTGGTGGAATTTCATTCACATAAATGCATTCAATATTTCATGCATACCATTTATCAAGATTAAAACATAGACGAAGGGATTCTTACCCAATCCCCTTTTATCACTTGTGCAATCAGCCTAAATAAAACATTACATGCATGGCTACCATCAACAAATGTTGAATTAGCTTATCAATTGCCCTTTTACCAAGGACTAAACAATCCTTCCACCAACCTCTTTATCATGCATTTGTTGCACCATCTTATCCTCACAGGGATGTTTTTCGCATGCAACAACATCATCAAAATCTTCCTCCATGCTTCTATTATCGGTGGTCCTACAATCATTAGCAACAATAATCATTATCATCAACCACATCAATTGTCATAGTATCTCATTGCATATGTAAAACCTCACTACTTTTACCAATTAGCAACATCATATGCACTATGAATTATATCTTAATATGCCCACTAAAGCATATGCATACCTAATCTCTTGCATTTCCAACATTCGTTTGCATAAGATATATACCATAAGATCATGAAATAAAAACACATCGACAAGAGAAGGGTTGAGGAATTCTCCCTTTCCAATTCCTCGTCACAGCATGGAATTTCTCTTCCTCATCATAGTGGGTATAATTCATGGCATCTCCTCTTTATCAATGCTACTTTATGGATATTATTCTCCAATTTTCATTACAGTTATATATCATCCTCATGTAGCATTCATTGTTCACTACAACAGTCCTGATTGCACCCTGTTCATATTGGCTCACTGCTCCAATTGCTTTAAGCCCTGTTCATTTTCTGCAACATCCTGCAACTTCTCTTATCATGCATAAACTCTCCCACAAGGTTGGTTCACCCATCACCTTTACAATTTTCAGATTCCTTACATGTTGGCCTACATCATACCTTGTTGAGCATTCTATTATGGAATGCAATATCAATATCCAATAATCAATAGATCCCATGGCACTTCCCTGCAATTAAAATTGCACATATTAGCCATAATAATACCCTAGATGCATTCTTATCCCAGGCACCAATATCCATTATTGGTCTCTTCTATTCCTTCATGATTAGACATGGTTGTCACTTTTCAATAATCCATATGAATACTAATTACTCTCGTTTACGGATTTATACAACCCCTCACTGCAATTCATATTGCGTAATGAAAACATAGAGAACATATTGCTTTTATTATGGAATCTGCTCGTATCAACAATTTTTTTGTCAAAACAAGGTTACATGCACTTTTTTGTTCTGATATCTAAGACATCGAAATTCCTCATTAAGATTCTAATTGTGCACCAATTTTCCCTTAAGGATAATATTTCCAACACCTATATTCATGCTTCATGTTGTCTTCGGACATGAAAGTTACATTCTTCCAAATTGTTGGTTTTGTTCAATTCTGCATTTTTTTCCATGGGTGCAATTACCTTCGGAGGCCAACTTCAAAAACATGTAAAAGAAAATCTAGAAAGAAATAGGAAAAAATTTCTACCTAGAAAAGTTAGTTCATATGACAAGGATCACTTGGAAACCTTCAAATATATAATTCGATGCACCAATCAACCTCTATAAAATAATAGGTTTTACAACTTTTAACATTTGCACTTTTTTGCGAACTTAAAATTTTACCAAAATTGGATATCTCCCAAACCAAGCATTTTTGTAAAACTTCGTCTGATGGAAATTGTTTGTTTTAATGATTAGGTAAAATTTCAAGTTCAAAAACTTTCTTGGTTCCGACATCTAGGGTTATTTTTACCTCCTTCAATCTTTTCAAAATCCCCAAAAATTGCTCTGAAATATGCATTTTTCCCTTCTTTTGCACACCAGCCTCACACATTTTGTAATTTGGCTCCAAGATCCCAACATTAGCTGCATTCCTAGCCCATGAACACACCATAACAATTTCAACCCAAATTGAGTTCCCATCAGGTATGTGGCATTAATCTACAAAACTCACTAATTTGAAATGTATGTTCAATCGAAGTAGGATGGGCTTAGGCCACTCATGTTTTTTTGAAATTTTTCGATGGAGTATTAGTGTCATAGGTCCCATCCAATTATGATCTAAACTACTCTTGTTATGGCCAAAATAATTTTCGAGCTCCGGACTTCTTTTTTAGTCATCACCGCTAAGCTTTCTGGTTTGTCGATCCCAACTTTGTAGATCCAACATCGGAAGTTGGAAGTGGCCACTATCTAACCAACAATATCAACAACCCTTTTGATCAACGGCCAATGGATACCGCAGACCTTTACACCGCCACACCTGTAGACTTTGCTCTGCGGCCCCCACTGACCACTCTTCTTAGTTGCACCCTGCGAGTAAACTCTGTCACACTTATGGTGCTACTGCAACCCCCTTTTTTGTGGTCCTTCATAGACTCTTCTCATCCACGCTAGAGAACCTTTCTCTGCGGCTCCTTGTGGAATTTTTCTTTATGGTACCCCCGCAATCTTCGTTCTGCAGTGATTGCATATTTTTTACATTGGCTACCTAAACACCCTTCTGGCGTGGTCAATCCATGCCATACCCCTTTCTCCCACATGGCATGGATGGGTTCCACCTCATATATTCTCAATTATATATATATATATATATATATATATATATATATTACTTTCACAAGTGGTAATGACTCACTAAGAATGCAATTAAAATAGAACATGTGAATAGACGATTTCTGCCCAATGGATTTCCAAGCCATCATTATCCATTGTGCAAGTTATGGTTGCACTGTGAAACATATCTGTTGATCACGATTTTCATTTTGCCTCCTAATTCAATATGTTATTCCTATCAGAAGCGTAAATATTAATTCATGGGATTTTTTAAAACACCATATGTAACTTAAAACCATGATTTTTACCAAAAACGTTTATAAACACTTCCTGTGCATTCTAATTTTACGCATGTAAGTGTGGACTTTGGCCAAAACATCCCTAGTGCTGCAACCATTTTCTCTTATACCACTTTGTCACATCCCCTTCCATCAATCTAACCAGTCGAGGGAACATGAACAACATACGAGCTGATAAATTTTTCCCCCGGGGGTCATATTATTAAATTTATTAACATCTAAATGCGTGTGCAAATACATAATAAACATACATATTGGGATTAAACTCTATCAATGCACACACAGCATGCATATGCCATTATTTTCATCACAAGAATAACAACAAAATCATGCACACAGATAAACTCATTTTCATGATATTCACAGACATTCAATTTACAATTCAAAACTAGATCATCTCATTTAGTTCAACATATTTTAAACAATCATTTACAATACACAAATGGCATAATTAGAAGCAATAGTAGACACTTATCTTTTAAATGAAATTGTCCAAGCAACTCGCTATGAAAGATGAACGTTCCACCCAATCGTAGGCACTCTATCCAAACTATATTTATTTAGTTGAGAAGCCACCCCCGAGATAGGCTATGTATCCACTAAGGAGGAACTACGCAGGCTCACTCACAAGCATAGGCACAAGCACTCATGTTAAGCAAGCACACATATGATCTTATCAAGCATGTAGGGAGGCAGGGAAGGAGAGAGTTAATCCAGTGAACTCAACTACAAAGATACAAAAAGCTCAATTGTATTTAGATAGTCTTGGAACCCACATTACATACCACACCCAACACAAGGAAGGTCCCCTTCTCTGCTAGACAATTTTTTAGGCGCCCCTTCCCTACAATGCTCTTCAGGGTGGGCATAGAAAGGTCCAAGCTGATAAATATTCAGATATTCTTTCCTTCACTGGGTTTATCAAGCAATTATTACCTCTTGTCTCTTTCCCACTTCGAACAACTCTTGGATTTTCTTGAATTTTCTTATTTTTGGCCATGTGACTCTCAATCACAAAATTTGACTTCTGAGCTTCCAAAGCTGGGTCTTCCAATGGAATTTTGGGCCTTAAACATTCTCAATATTTCCCCATGGCTTATATATATAGATTCCCCACTATATTTCATTGCCCACATGAATTTCTGGATGTTTTTTAAACTCTAAAACGTGGCTTCTTTCCTAGTTTCGATTTTTGTAATTTTCCCTACTAGGAATGCATGGCACGCTGAGAATTGATGTTTGGTTTTTGCAAACTAGAATGGGTATGATGGAAAATGAATTCCCATGAGGCAAATTGACTTATGGTTCAAGTAAAATCATCCCAAACTTGGCCATATGAATTTATGAGTTTTTCCCATGCTCAATTAATTCATGAGTTGATTTCTCAAATACCTTCTTACAACATAATTAAATATGAACATAGCTATTCAAGATGGTTTCTCAAGATGAAATTTTGAAACAAATGATTCAATCCCACAACCCCTCACCTCTCCCTAGTGGATACACACATCCTCTTCAATTTAGTTGCTTTTATAGCCAGCTCTTGGACTTTTTATTTGCATTTATAAATATTTATATGCTTTTACAATTTCCCATGGCTCACAAAATACAAGATACTTTCCTTTAAAAGTTGAGCATTCACTAGTGGGGCCTTATCCTTGAGCTCCATGCTATGAATCATACATCACGTATACACAATATTTACATATCAATCTAATAGATGCCATGCGTCAAAATGGGGGTATTACATGAATAATGTGTGTGATTGAAAAAATAGACAAAAAAATCAAGCATTCCCTAGAAAAAAAGATGACCCGTTGTCACGTCCCCTCCCATCTACCAGCGAGGGAACGTGACCATGGTGCTGCTAATCTGGGGAATTTAAATCCCATGAACATACACATGATAAAAATGCATTGAAATTAAGCCTACACAAATGCATAAATCATTAATATACAATGGAAGCAAAATACATTCATTCACAGCATTTAACATGTTCATATTAATCAATAAGCACATACAGTTGCAGAAATAAAATAGACAAGAGATACTTATCTTAGAAGAAGCTTGCCCCGCAACTAGCTATGTCATTGCAACGTTCCACCCAACCATAGGCTAGTGTGCTCATCAATCTCTCAGCAACACTGCCACCCCCGAGATGGGCATGATTCCCACAAGGAATAAGGGAACACTAGCAGACTCACACATAGCCAAGGATATAACAAGAACTCAGCCAAGCCAACACAGTTGGGTTTATCATTATGCAAGGGAGCTGGAAAGGCTGATTTCTAATCTAGTGAGCTCAACCCCAGAGCTATGGACACCTGCACCAGATTTATCCTGACTTATAAAACATCTACACACCCAACACAAGGAAGCATCCCCTTCTCTGCTACACAGTCCCTCGGGATATGCCTTCCCTTCCAGTGTTATTCATGGTGTGCAAAGAAGAAAACCAATCCCCTAGATCTGTCTGTGAGGTTCCTTCTCACACCAGGTTTATCAAGCTAGTTCAGACCCCATTTCCACTCCCAAACCAGTTTAGAGACCAAACAAATATGTACACACAACAATTACAGTTCTAGGATTGAAGGAAAACATCATAGAGGCCAAAATCGGGAATGACAATTGAGTAAAATAGCTTAGACTATGCACTTCAATTTCTAGAGTCGTTTATGGCCCTAACATGGCCAAAACGAGCTCAACAACACCCAAAAATCATGGGTCTCTTCTCCCACTCGTTGTGCAACCCAAAAAACATTTTTCCCAGCCGATTAATGAGGAAAACAACCACAAAAACGCCCATCAAAGATCCCAGCCACTGACTATTAGAAAAACAACTTCCCAGCCATGGGAAAAACACATGAAACTGCAAAAATGTGAATGAGAGTACCCAGGAGCTCCAAAAACATGGGGAAGACAAAAACGTGAATGCATGCAGGAATGGCCATCATTTTTGAACAATAACTTGCCCCATAAGTCAAAAATGGGTGTTTCCCCAAATTCGAATTTGGACTGCCATACCTTTCCCATCCAATGCAATAACTAACTCAACTAATTTCTGGAAGATTTAAATGATTGGGCACAAGAGACAAAATAGGTAGTTGACAGTTTGATGGGTTCTCCCTTTGACATTTATATTTTCCCCATTGGCCCAAAGGTTTGAATATTTCCCCCCCTTATCCTTAGGAAATCATGCCCCCATCTAATTATTTGTTGCATTGACATAGCTAGTAGTGGGTTTTTAATTAAATTGCATATTTACATGATGTCCAAAATTATAATGTGTTGGCTAGCACAAAATACCATTGGCAACGATTTTTAATCGTCGAAACATAAAACGCTAAATCGATGGTGGGGATTTTGCCTTTAGCTCCACACCATGATTAATTACAATATATGCATCATATACATTTAATGCAAATGAGGCCAAAACCGAGGTGTTACACTCCCCACCCACTTCAATAGCATTGTCCTCAGTGCTTTACAAAATTGAACAAAATGCTACACTGGAACCACCCTCAGTGCTCTGCAGAATTGAACAAAAATGGATGTGCCAATTGCATGGCATCCTCCAGCTCCCACATAGCCTCTTCAAGAACGTATTGCTCCCATTGCACCTTTACCTACCCTATGGCTCAATTCCGGAGCACTGACCTTCCTGTCAAGGATGTGCATTGACTCAATTTGGAACTCTCCCTTAGGTTCCGCCTAAATCACATCCCAATTTATCACATGGTTAGGATCATGTACATATTTCTTAAGCAAAGAAACATGAAAAAAATTATGAGCTCTAGTGCTAGCAGGAAATGCAAGTCTATATGCAACTAGTCCTATCCTTTCGAGCACTTCAAACAACCCACAATATCTAGGTGACAACTTGGCACAACTTCCAAGCTTCAAGGAACTCTTCTTTTCCCTCACTCTGAGGTAAACATGATCCCTAACACTGAACTATTTGTTCACCCTATGGTTATCTGCATAGATTTTCTATCTATCTTGGGCTACTTTCAGATTCTGCCTCATCTTTACAACCTCTTGCTCCATCTCCTTGAGCAATTATGGACCAAGCACAACCCTATTCACTGGATTATCCCAAGTCATGGGTGTCCTACACCTCCTATCATACAAAGCTTCATATGGACTCATCCCCAAGGATGCTTTTTGTCCATTTTTATAAGCAAAATCTACCAAGTGTAAATAATCTTCCCACTTGGTTGGTTTGTCCATCACATACATGCAAAGCATGTCTTCAAGCACTTGATTTATTGTCTCTATATGCCCATCAGTTTGAGGATGGTAGGAAGTGTTGAAGTTCAACTTTGTACCCAAATCTACAAATAACCCCTTCCATAAATTGGAAGTGAACTTGACATCTCTATCTGATACTACTGCCTTAGGAAATTCATGCAATTTGAAAATATCCTTCATGAATATTTTTGCAATGTCATCAGTCTTATGCATAGACTTAACTGGTATAAAGTGTGTTGCCTTTGTCAACTTGTCCACCACAACCATGATGGAATCATGTTGTCTCCAAGTCATTAGCAATCCTGTAATAAAATCCATGGAAATAACTTCCCATTTCCATTCTGGAACTGGAAAAGGATGCAACAAACCTGCTGGGTGTTGATGTTCAACCTTCACCTACTGACATTTCATGCACCTTGAAATATACTCAGCCATGTCCTTTTTCATTCTTGGCCAAAAATACTGCTTTCTAGCTATAGCAATTGTCTTCTAATATCATGGGTGACCAGAATATGTAGCTTGATGGATCTCATCCATAACAACGCTCCTCAAATATGCTACATTTTGAATATAAATTATGTTCTTATAAGTAAGAAGTCCATCTTCTTCCAATTTATATCCCTCATACTTCTTTTCAAGGATTTGTTGCTGCAACTTGTGTTTTACCTGCACATACATTTAATATTCAACAGTATGCCTAACAAACTGTTGTCTCAATTCTGACTGGGAAATACTAATGGATGCCACATTCATTTTCTGCACCTTCCTGTTGAGTGCATCAGCTACCTTATTCTCTTTTTCTTTTATGTGTTTGATTTCAAAATCAAACTCACATCAAAACTACAGCCATCTAGCTTGCCTAGAATTTAGCATTAGCTAATCAAACAAATACTTTAAACCACAATGGTATGTCCTTAGCTCAAATCTTCTTCCCATCAAGTAATGCCTCCACATCTCGAGAGCATGTACTATGGCTGCAAGTTCTAGATCATGAGTGGCATAGTTCTTATCATGCTCCTTCAACTTTCTTTATTCATAACATATCACACGGTTGTGTTGCATAATGACTCCTCCTAGCCCTTGACCACATGCATTGGTACATACGAAAAAATATTTTCTGGATCTGCAATATTCAAGACTGGTGCACTTGTGAGAATATTCTTCAACTGTTGGAAGCTTTCTTCACACCTCAGTGTCCATTGAAACTTTATTCCCTTATTTTGCAAAGAAGTGACTGGATGTGCAACCTTGGAGAATCCTTCAATGAATCTCCTGTAGTATCCTGCAAGTCCCATAAAAGATCTTACATATTTCACATTTCTTGGAGTAGGCCAATTCATAATGGCCTCAATCTTCTCAGGGTCTACAGATATGCCCTCATCTGAGATAATGTGACCCAAATAATGAATCCTATCTTTATAGAATTCATACTTGCTCAACTTTGCATACAACTTATGTTCCCTGAGAAATTGAAATGTCAATCTCAGATGTTCTTCATGCTCTTCCTCATTCTTAGAATAAATAAGAATGTCATCAAGGAAAACAAGAACAAACTTGTCCAAATACCTACTGAAGACACTATCCATAAGGCACATAAATGTAGCTGGTGCATTTGTGAGACCAAATGGTACCACTACAAACTCATAATGTCCATACCTTGTTCTGAAGGTTGTCTTATGAATGTCTTTATCCTTGATCCTTTCCTGATGCTAACCCAACCTTAAGTCAATCTTGGAAAATACCTTTGCTCCTCTCATTTGATCAAAAAGGTCATCAACCCTAGGAAATGGGTATTTATTCTTCACAGTGACTTTGTTCAGCTATTTGTAATCAATACACAACCTAAGTGTACCATCTTTCTTTTTTACAAACAGAACTGGTGCTCCCCAAGGAGACATACTCAGCCTGATATACTTCTTCTCAAACAACTCTTGAAGTTTCATCTTTAACTCTATCATTTCTCATGTACTCATCCTGTAGGATGTCTTGGACACTGGTGCTGCTCCTGGCACAAGTTAAATTGGAAATCAATTTCCCTCTTTGGAGGATTCCCTGGAATTTTATCAGGAAACACATCCTTGAATTCCTGCAATACATGATAGTCCTCCAACCTAATAGTTTCATTCTTTGTTGCTTCCAAAACATGAGATGCATACACTCTGAAACCTTTCCTACAACACTTCTTCAACTGCATTGCTGAAATCTACCTAACCGAAATCACCTTTGGAATGCCTCTTACAACTCTTGAGTTCCCTTCTTAATCCATGCATTCAAAATTCTTATTGTAGCAATCAAGCTTTACCTTGTCAGCTTCTAGCCAATCCATTCCAATGAGAACATCATAGGAACCAAGTGGTAGAACATTTAGATCAACACAAGTGACCAATCCATTCATGACCAATGGACATTTCTCTACCACTTCACTAACCTTTCTCTTAGTTCCAATGGCTAGCTGAACTAACCAAGATTTTCTATGCTTTACTTTCTTAAAAGCACAAATCTCCACTACTTTAGGGGTAATGTAACTATGAGTAGAACTAAGGTCAATCAAAATAGAAATAGATTGCTCATCAATCTTACCTGTAACTTCAACCACGGTTAACTGGTGATATGCCTGGCGGTCCTCCAGTGCTGCATAAATCCTAGGGACAACCCTTGCTACTTGGCCCACTATTTCTGCCTCTTGAATGTTGTAAGCTAGCCTTGCATTCTAATTCTCAAGTGGGCAATTCCTGTGCATGTGGGGTACTCCACATTTCCAACATTGGAGTGGGTCCCTGTTCTGTTGTGGATATCTAGGATTTTCTCCCACCACTCTGGCTGGTTGCTTCTCAACTTGGGATTCTTTCTTCTACTAATTCCTGAAGTTAGAAGGTTTGAAACCTTTCTTCCTTTGGTCAAACTTCTCATCCTTCTTGTCCTTCCATGTCTTATGATGATCAATTTTTCCTTTGCTTTTCTCAAAGAAATACTTAGCTTTCCTTATCACTTCTTCCATAGTTCTAGGTTCATCAAACTCAATTATGTCTTTGTAAGACTGAGGCAATCCACTCAGGAAATGCTAGATTTTCACTTTTTCATCTTTGATGTACTTGACATACCTCAATAGCTTCAAGAACTTGTTTACATACTCTTCCATGGTCCGCTGTCCTAATCTCAACCAATGGAACTCTTTAATCTTATCATCATAGTAGCTGTCAAAGAGGTACTTCTACTTGAAATACTTATGGAACTGCTTCCACACAATATCCCTTTCATTAATCTTTTTCACTTGCCTAAAGTGCTCCCACCATATGGATGCTCTTCTAGTCAAATTGAATATGGCTACCCTAGCCTTCATATTCCCAGAGTAGTCTTGGACTTGGAAATATTTTATCATCCCAAGAAGCCAAGCTTTCACTTCTTGACCATTCTTTATCTCACCATTGAAGGTAGGCGACCTTGCCTTCTTAAATTCATCACGTGAATGGTTCTGGTAACGCCTTTTCCTCTCATTCTTGTGAGAAGAATAACTTGATCCGTGTATCCTTCAGAGTCAGATGAACCACTAGGATATCTCTTCCTTCTTTTGGTACTGCTCTTACTACCTTTCGTTCTTACTGTCTGGTCCCCAGAGTTCATCTGCCTCTGGATTTCTGTCAAACTTTGTAGCATGGCTCCATTCAGCTGATTCTGCTCCTCCTGAGCCTTAACCAATATTTCATTATTTTCCCTGTAACTTTGCATCTCCACCCTTAGGCTTCTCATGGTGGCTGCAAAATCTGGGGGAGTATCTTGAAATATTCTCCCATTAGAATCTATCTCAGCATTTCCAACTTGGACATTTTCCCCCATAGCATCTTCCTCATACTCATTGGGGTTTTGTGCATCATTCATGTTGTAGGTTCTCATGGCTGAACCAAAACCCAACTTTATTGATCTGCACTATGTGGAATGTTGCCCTTTTGAAGGTGACTATAATTCTGCAAAATGTGTTGATAAACAAAATTGTTAGTTGTATAACATTCACATGAATTCATAATTACTTACCTTCATCGGGAAAAATCTCATATTGACAACTTTCTCAAAAACAAACTTTTCTTTAACAACAACGACTATCTGAAGGGGACGACGAGGGTCAAGGGGGGTTTCCCCCTTGTGGCTTCCCTGCACCACTGCAGAGAAATCTGGTGCATAAACACGCTACCATTTTTCCATCTTGCTGGCCCCTGCAAATCTCTCTGAAAAGCTACCAAAAATCCATGTTTCAGTGCAATTTTCAGTTTTGCTCCGATTAGTGAAACTCAGCCGACATATCGGCTCCATTTTCCTTTTCCTTTCGACGTGTTGGCAAAATTTCCCAATTTTTCCCGATACGCATCAACAACCTTCCGATCTCTCCTTCCGCTACGTCGAAAATTATTTTTGACTTTCACCCGCTACGGGCCTTCCGCCGTAGTGGAAAAATCCCTGACTTCCGTTCGTCACTCGTTAGCTCGACTCAACCGACACTCATTGGCTCAATTCTCAACTTCCACCCGTCGTTGCGGCTCCATTATCAACTTCCACCCATCGTTACAGCTCCAATATCAACTTCCATCCATCATGCATCAGCTCAAATCTTTCGATGTGCTCAGCCGACGTTGCAGCCAATTCCACCAAAACTTTTCGATTTCATACCTAGAAAAATTTTAGAAATTTTTCTTTCATCGGCTTTTTCTACTGTGTCGGCAAAAACCAAACAATATAGTGGATGAATCGGCTCAACTTCACCCGATTCTTCTCGTTGATGCCACCGCTTCAGCGCATCGACTTCCATTGCCACTTCTCGTCGACATTGTCGGCCAAATTCTGTCAACCACCCCGAAACACTTCGGGTGCATTTTCTATCAGCTCCCTTCGGAAAACGCAGTCGACATATCGGCTCAGCTTCGCCCTTCATGCCAATACTATCACTATGGAATTGTCAGCTCGAATCAGCCAACCCAACCACCACTGTCAGCTCGTATTCAGCCAACCCAACCGATGTATCAGCCCTACTTCAGCTAACTGGGTTGACAAACTATTTTTCATACTTAGAGAAATTTTGAAAAATTTCTCCTGTCTGCTGCTTTTATGTTGAACACAGAGGTGGATTTCTCATGGACCCTTTAAGGACCAAAGCTGTAACACAACTCTGATACGACATTTTCACATCCCCTCTCGTCTACCAGTGAGGGAACGTGACCATGGTGCTGCTAATCCAGGAAATTTAAATCCCATGAACATACACATGATAAAAATGCATTGAAATTAAACATACACAGATTCATAAATTATTAATATACAGCGGAAGCAAAAAAACATTCATTCACAGCATTTAACATGTTCATTTTAATCAACAAGCACATACAGTTGCAGAGATAAAATAGACAAGAGATACTTATCTTAGAAGAAGCTTGTCCCACAACCAGCTACATCGCTGCAACGTTCCACCCAACCATAGGCCAGTGTGCTCAGCAATCTCTCAGCAGCACTGCCACCCCCGAGTTGGGCATGATTCCCACAAGGAATATGGGAACACTAGCAAACTCATCCAAGGATATAACAAGAACTCAACCAATCCAACACAATTGAGTTTATCAGGCTACAAGGGAGATAGAAAGGATGATTGCTAATCTAGTGAGCTCAACCCCAGAGCTATGGACACCTGCACCAGATCTAGCCTGATTTCTAAAACATCTACACACCCAACACAAGGAAGCATCCTCTTCTCTGCTACATAGTCCCTCAGGATATTCCTTCCCTTCCAGTTCTATTCATTGTGTGCAAAGAATAAAACCAACCCCCAAGATCTGTTTGTGAGGTTCCTTCTCACACCAGGTTCATTAAGCTAGTTCAAACCCCATTTCCACTCCCAAATCGGTTCAAAAACCAAACAAAGATGTACACACATCAATTACAATTCTGGGATTGAAGGAAAACATCACAGAAGCCAAAATCGGGAATGGCATTTGAGTAAAATAGCTCAGCCTACGCAATTCGATTTCTAGAGTCATTTATGGCCCTAACGTGGCCAAAACGAGCTCAACAACACCCAAAAATTGTCTCTTTTCCCACTCGTTGTGCAACCCAAAAAATGTTTTTCCCATCCGGGTAATGAGGAAAACAACCACAAAAATGCCCGGCAAATATCCCAGCCACTGACTGTTAGCAAAACAACTTCCCAGCCATGGGAAAAAAGACAGGAAACTACAAAAATGTGAATGACAGTGCCCAGGAGCTCCAAAAACGTGGGGAATACAAAAACTCGAATGCATGAAGGAATGGCCAGCATTTTTTAGCAATAATTTGCCCCATACGTCAAAAATCTTTTTCCCAAAAATGGGTGTTTCCCCAAATTCAAATTTGGACTACCATACCTTGCCCATCCCATGCAATAACTAACTCAACCAATTTCTGGCATAATTAAATGATTGGGCACAACAGACAAAATAGGTAGTTAACACTTTGATGGGTTCTCCCTTTGACATTTGGCTTTTCCCCATTGGCCCAAAGGTTTGAATATTTCCCCCCCTTATCCTTAGGAAATCATGCCCCATCTCATTATTTGTTGCATTGACATAGTTGGTTGTGGGGTTTTTACTTAAATTGCATATTTACATGATGTCCAAAATTATAATGTGTCGGCTAGCACAAAATACCATCGGCAATGATTTTTCATCGCCAAAACATAAAACGCTAAATCAATGGTGGGGCTTTTGCCTTTAGCTCCACACCATGATTAATTACAATATATGCATCATATACATTTAATGCAAACGGGATCAAAACCGAGGTGTTACACCCGCTATCCTATGGAAGTTATTCACATAAACATTATAGAAATTTTGATGTCAAAATTGGGCCTCAAAACAAAAAATGTACTGTCAAAAACAAATTTATAAGAACCAATGGCATTCAAGATGATGATGTTAAACATGAGGGTAAATACTTTTACAGAGAAAGGGAAATAATTGCTTTTGTCTATCATATTTTCAACTTATATGCTTGTAGGGTTACTCAATTTTCGAGTGTGAGAACTCATTGGATGCATAATTAAATTACACATGCAACAATAACCCACTTGGAATACTTTTTGCATATTTATTACGGTAGTAAAATAATCACAATATATATATATATATTCCATTGAAGGAAATATGTTTTTTATGTATTTCGAATTTTTCCCTACAGGGGTGTGTTAAAAGAACTCATTGGATGCATAATTAAATTACACATGCAACAATAACCCACTTGGAATACTTTTTGCATATTTATTACGGTAGTAAAATAATCACAATATATATATATATATTCCATTGAAGGAAATATGTTTTTTATGTATTTCGAATTTTTCCCTACAGGGGTGTGTTAAAAGAACTCATTGGATGCATAATTAAATTACACATGCAACAATAACCCACTTGGAATACTTTTTGCATATTTATTACGGTAGTAAAATAATCACAATATATATATATATATTCCATTGAAGGAAATATGTTTTTTATGTATTTCGAATTTTTCCCTACAGGGGTGTGTTAAAAGAACTCATTGGATGCATAATTAAATTACACATGCAACAATAACCCACTTGGAATACTTTTTGCATATTTATTACGGTAGTAAAATAATCACAATATATATATATATATTCCATTGAAGGAAATATGTTTTTTATGTATTTCGAATTTTTCCCTACAGGGGTGTGTTAAAAGAACTCATTGGATGCATAATTAAATTACACATGCAACAATAACCCACTTGGAATACTTTTTGCATATTTATTACGGTAGTAAAATAATCACAATATATATATATATATTCCATTGAAGGAAATATGTTTTTTATGTATTTCGAATTTTTCCCTACAGGGGTGTGTTAAAAGCATGGCAAGTGGGAACTCGTTGGATGTATACTTTAACTCCACATCCAATGAGTGATTACACTTGAGATTTGAGTAAATCTACAAGAAAATAAGTTGAAAATATGATAGGGAAAAGAAAAAAATCCTTTCCTTAAAAAATAACCCTTATTTTATTATTTTCTTTAGGTGGCCAACCTCAAAATTCCACTAATGAGGAATCAACTCTTTTAATTGTTCCTCAACTAAATGGTCATGATCTCCACCATGACAAACATGAAGAAAAATTGCAAAAGGTACTTCCAAACACTCATTGCAAGTGGGCAAATGAAATATTCCACTTCAGTGAATGAGTGAAGTTGCAAGAAATAACTATAATTGCAAGGCACTGGGTGGTGAAATCCACAACAACCTACAAAAATATGTCTCAATTTCCCCCTCACTTGCAACATCCATTCAAGGAAAGAGCCCTAATATATTGATTACTAGGATAACGTGTTCTCATACACATACAACATGTTTCCTACACCATCGACTGAAATCCATGAACCAAGGGATCTTCAATATTGATAGGGAAAAGTGACCCAAAAAGAACTTTGTTCCTATTCTTGGCATATACCACCCTGTCATGATGGTCCTATAGTTAAATTGGTTGTAATTGTGTCTATTACAAAAGGATTTTAGCTTCTATGTGGACAAAAACTATGTTTTAGATGTAAAGTAGTTGTGGCAAATTGTTTAGATGCTTGTTCCCACAGCCTTATCCTAACTATGAGTTATTTTTGCTCCCTAAATGTGGTTAAATTGGTTTAAGTTTAAAAATAATAAAGTCTAATGTTTGGTGGCATGAACCAAGCATAGTTTTTAGGTGTGATATGTGTTCAAGTGAAAATAATTAGCTTAAAAACTAATAAGAAAAAGTAAAATGCTAAAATTAAATGAAATTCAAATGACATTTTCAGAACTTAATTCAGCAAACTACTAATGCAAATTCACTCAAAGCCTAGTGGTTAGAGAAAATAATTTAGGAAGAAAGATTTCAAATTAAAGCAACAACTTAAGAACAAGATGGAAGTTCTCTTTGTTACCCTATAGATCAAAGTTTTGGATCCAATGTTTGCAATGACCTGCTCCACTGAAGTTGAAAGCACCACATAAGCTATAATCAAACCAAAATAAATAATGAAGGAAGAGATTAGGGATTATTCCTTTTCAGATGAAAATAGTGTAATAAAGGAGAGGCGGAACATAGAGATGTCTGTGAAGAGCATGGGGGGCTACAAAAACAACAAACTTAGACTAGAATTTTACCATAAAATTGAAAACTATTACCGAAAAGGGGCAACACACTTGGTCTTAAGGAAAGTGCACTAGGAGAATGCCAAACAAGGGCTAAACATGTGCGCTATGACAAAAGATTAGAGAAAAAATGGGTTTTCAAGCAGATTCTTGAGGTTTGTTCAAGCCAAAATATCTCCTGTCCAAGGAACGAATCTAAGGATGACCTGCAAGAGAAGAATAGGGAATTAAAAGGTAGCAATGAGAAGAATATGAGCATAAATTTAACTAATAATATGGTGTGGATCAATATCTCCAATTGATTCACCAATATGTTGATGGATTTTGCAACAAGGGTTAGCAAAATCCTAATCTATGGGATGCAACTTAGACAGCATACAAGGTTAGTGAAATCAAAGAAAATAACTTTATTAAGGTAAATATATCTAACATATATGAGTATATTGATATACCTTGCATAAACAAGATATTTCACATAATAAATCATGGCTTTACCTTGCTATTTACCGATGAATGAGGACATTACAATATATACACCTTAAGAGTGGCTTGAGGATGAGAAGGTGTTCTCCAATCTCTCCATAAGGAAGGTCCTTTGTGCCTTTGAATTTTCCTAAATCCTTTCCTCAGTACTTGTAGGATAGATCGGAGAGATAGGAAGAAACAACCTTTGTAATATCTCATAAAGAGGGTATCATAACTATGTTTAGTGACGGATGATGGATGGAAGGAATAGGATGAAGAAATTAATGAATAGGAAATAAAGAATAGAATTAGAGGGATGAATATTGTGACATATCATGGTTTCTTACGGAATTTAGATGAGAAACCTATAAAACTTCTCTCCTATTTTTAGTTCAATTAGGGTGAAAATCTTGTCTTTTGGGGATTTTGGTAATCTTGAGATTTTCATCTCGAAAAAGATGCTTTTGTGCTTTCTAGTTCTTTGTGTCAATTTTCAAAAGCCATGACTTTTTGGAGGAAAATATCAAGCTTTCCAAATCTTATGCAAATATGGGTAACACACTTTTTGGGCCTTTATCTATGCTTGGAATGCACTTAATTACATGAACAACTAAACCGAATCATCTCAAAATTTGTATTAATAAACTCCATTGGCACCAAGAGGTTCAATTTTTCTAGGAGGAGGTCTCCTAATGATCAATTTGTTAAAATATTTTCCAATTTTATTGAGAGAGGTCACATAGGGATATAGATGTATTGATGATGATGGTTTATGCATGTGGTATGGTGTATTATCATCTTAAAGATCTCTAATAGCACGAGGGAGAAAAATTAGACTCATAATATGTGGTTCAAGCCCTCCTACAATAAAAAAAATTAGATTACTATGATCTTTCCTTGAATTAAATGCAATTTAATTTACTGGCATATGAGATAGAAGTAAGAATAGGATAACATATTTCTACTGATTTCTTGGCATTCCCTTTAATGTGGAAATCCTTCACTTTATAAGTGCAATGAATTTATTGTACTTGCACACGTGCCAAGCAATACCCTTTATTAAAAATGTCTAGATAATAAATACAAGCAAATTCTTAAATTCAAAACGTTTTAGGTAAATGAATTATATTCCCACATAAAACCATAAAACATGTGCGAAGGCAAGTATTTTTCTGGGGAAAGAACAACAATCTTATTAATTTCCAAAAGAAACAATTATAGTGGTACCAATTACCTGATATCTATATTATATATATTTTTTAGTAGAGCCCTTTGTCCTTTGTCCTTAGACACAAGACAATACGCTTCACCAAATGACGATCTTTGGTATCTCATATCACACAGAGGAACCAAAAGGGGGTTCTTCGACATCCATTAAATATACTTGCATCTCTCAATAAATAAGGCAATGAGATATTATAATTGCTTTAGCCAATGTTGAATTCCTTCAGCATTTGGTTGCTTGATCTTACTTTTCTCTATGTCCATATCTTGCCCATGGATCCTTCTTTTATAGGCTAGGGAGGTGATAAGTTTGAGGTCGAGATTCAATGCATGTTGTACAAATTTAATCCATGTGTGATGTATCTTCATGGATTTATTCTTTCTTGATATTTCCTAAGATTTCTTAAGATTTCTTGATATTTCATACCTAATTTGGTGGCTTCTAAGATGTGGTATTGGTTTTCCCACGACATGTTGCAGATCCTGTTAAGAAGAACCATGATTACCATGTTTTTCCTTAATAATAAAAGTGTCCATGTAGGTAGTAAAGGCATGAAAAGAATGATTCTAAGCTTGAATTATTCGCATGTTCCAATGATTTTGACTAGTGGTATCTTGTCTTCATGGTCTTGACATAAAGTGTGTAAAATACCTATATAACAATGTAGGAAGGGTCAAAATATCTTTCTCGTGAGGCAAAAGTAGATTAGGCATGATAAAGTCTAAAGGGAACCACCAGAAATTCATAATGGCCTTCATGTGTATAGAAAGCAGTCTTGGGAATGTGAACTTCCTTCATTTTGATTTGGTGGTATCTAGAGCCAAGGTGAAGCTTGGTGAAGAACATGGCACCATGAATCTCATCCATGAGGTCATCAATCACTAAATTTGTAAATATGTCCTTTATTGATAATTTATTGAGAGCATAAAATTTTGGGCACATGCACCCCATGCCTTCTTTTTTCAATACCATGAGCACAGGAATTGAATCAGGGCTAGTGCTAAGATATATAACACCTCTTTACAATAGTTCATGAATAATATTTTCAATTTCATTATTTTGTGCAAAAGGATGTCTACAAGGATGCGAATTTGGTGTTTGACTACCAAAAATAAGTAGAACATCATGATCATGATCTCCTCTTGATGGGGGCAAATCAATCAATTTCTCAAATACCTAATGATGTTTGTTCAAATCCTACTACAAGTCAAGGTGGATTTCTTGTTTAGGATTTTCCAAAACTCATATGGCATTGAAATGAGAAATAATTCTATAGTGGTCTTTCTTTAATAATTTCTCCATTCTTTGAGAGTTGATGATTTTTGAGAATCCTACTTGGATCCCTTTGAGGTGTTTGTGTGATCCTATGTAGTAAATATCTTGTATAATTCCTTGAAATCCATGGCAATTGAACCCAATGTGGGTATCCAATCAACCCCAAAACTAAATCATAGCCACCCATACTTATCACAAACATGTGATTTTTGAGATGATAGTCCCCCAGTTGGAGTTTCACATTTTCACAATTGACTCCACATTTCATCACACCTCCATTAGTTATAATCATAATTTGAAATTGTTGCATCAAATGGACATAACAATGGGATTATCCATCCATGTGCTTGTGAAAAAAATTGTGTGTACTTCCACCATTAACTAAAATAATCACTTTTTGGTGCTTGATGTAGCTAAGAAGTTTCAGGGTTTGAGGAGAGGAAATGCCAAATAAAGCATGAAGGGATATTTGGTGTTCTTCCTGATGAACTTTAGGCTCCATTTCTACTAACATGTTAGGGTCATTGTCTATTGGATTTAACTCAGAAGTATTTTTCATATTGATTTATTCTAATTGGGAGAGGAGGTGACATCAATTTGAAATATTTTTTGTTCTTTACATTTATGACCAAGGACGTACTTCTCAACACAATTATAGAATATATTGTTCCTTTGATGCTATACCATTTCTATTAGAGACCATCATTGGGGATTCAAGTACTGATCAAGCAAGGATTTTGGGAGAGTGGCCCTTAAAGGGTGGGAGAGGGGCATGAAAGAGGGTCTTTTAGCTTGTGCATTGATTATTGTCTCTGCTTCTTGAGCTCACTAGGAGACCTCCAGCTGGGCACCAAGTTGATACATCTTGAATGGTCCTTCAATATCTTCCCAAGGACACTAATGAATCATTGTTTATAAAAATAATCAATTAATCCCTCTATACATATTGCTAATTTCTAAAAGGTTGTGATAAAGTATACTACTAAACCTATTTGGTGCAAAATGGTCAACTATCCCAAATAGTTTGTATATATCTTTAAAAGAGAATAAATTGATTTAACAAATTAACTCAATGTTATGTAGCCCCCATATGGTTTTCTATGCCATTACCACCATTTCCATCATTCAAGGAAGTATAGCACCCCCACTTTAAGTTTCATCATGTCATTAGTAATAGCATGGAGGGAAAAGTAGTGTTCCATCTCGGTGACCTGACCTAAGGGGTCATAACCATCAAACTTATTCATGTTGGATTTACGAAATAGGTTCCAATGATTATCAGTGAGGAGAGGTTATGGATTTGAAGGACCCAAAAGGGGAGGGTTATGGTTCAAATCACCCACCTTAGAATATTCCTAACTAGGGATCTCTATGTATGGTTCTTTCCATTAGTTATTAAATAAGAGGAAGTGAGTTTTTATCCAACTGGATTGGTATTACATGTTGACCAAAGGGGCCACTTTATTTTTCAAGGGTGTGGTTGAGTCCTTGATTGTGGCAATCTCTTGATCCTCTCGAGAAAAACAATGTCTTTGATTTTTTCTTGAAGAGAGGTACCAATCATCTAGGTTGTCAAGTCACTTATCAAACTACATGGTTTTTGAGCGAGTCATCATGGTGTCTATAGGTTCTCTAAGAAATATTATTGGTGACTGAGACCACTATGATTATTGTCTCGCAAGGATTCTAATGAGGTAGGTCATCCACAATGGTGTGGTCAAGTCCACCTAAAAAATGTTATTAAAGAGTGGTACCACTATGATTAGCACAGAACAATGAGTCTTTTGAGATAGGTCCCTTGCAAGGAATAGTTAGGATATAGACCTTTTGAATTATCAAATTCCTTCTAGATGCAGAGACGTGGGAATTTCATAGGTTGATCATAGAGGATAGGGTTTATAGGGTCTTGAGGATAAGATAATGATAGGTGCTCTAGATCTATGATATACTTGTAGGGTCTGATAGTAATACTCGGCCCAATATCTCAAGGAACTAACTAAGGAGTCTCAAGCATGTCCTTGGTCCTACTACTTAACTACCTAGGTATGAGAGAGTAATCTTCTTGATCGTTGTGCTCAATTACACTATAGAAAGAAAATGGTCAATTGGATTATCTAAATCTATTTTTAGTTTGCTTAGGGGACTTCCAATATACCCAAGGGTACATGGAAGTGAAATTATGTATACAAGTGTTGTTTATTGCAATAGTACTCGAAGGGGTGCCAACAAGGGTTACAAGGGTGTCCAACCAAGTGAAACCTCTTGTATTTCATGTGTGTATCCTTCCCCAAGTGCATTTTTACCCAACTAGTGATAGATTTATGTGTTATTTAAATATGTTGAAACATGTCTCAAGCCTAAAAAAATTCTAAAATTTGGGTGCATGCTTAGCCTAAGAAGGTGTTATTTTTAGATTTTCTTAAGATCTGGTTAGATTATCTAGGATCTTTATCTGAAAGAATAACAAGTACAACAAAATGCATAATATATAAAAGATACACAAGACACAAATATTTTCATTGGGAAACCATAAAGTAGAAAACCCCGCAAACTTCTTCAAAATAGTAAGATGATCAAAAGCAATAATAAGAAATGTCCAGCAGCTATCTTTCTCTCCTCCTATGACTGTCTCTTTCTCTCAAACGCATTAGAGAGTGTGTGAGGTGTGTATAAATGAGGGAGAACGCCTCCCTATTTATACCCTTTTAAGTCACTAACCAAATATAAAACTCGATCCTACATGTCATCTCACATGGGGCCCACTTCTCCTGGAGGTACCACAATTACATATTACATGATTTTACACTGAGGACTATTGCCTCGACTTACAATTGAGGTTGTACCTCAAGGTCTAGACATAATTTAGACATCCCATAAAGGGGTAGCCCANTACAACAACATACAATGATAATATACATCAGAATATCTTCCAAAGTTACAAATACATCAACACTCCCTCTTAACTAGGAAGGTATTCTCTCTCTACACAGACATCAACACATTTGGTCAAGTATTCATCGCATCAACATCGTCATGGAGTCATAGCGTCTTCATCATAGCTGCTTCCATCATCTTCTTATACTTTGATCATCATCCCATACTATCTATCATCAGAAGTTTCTATAGTGCCATCCCTTTTTCATGCTGGATGTAGGCCTAGTACTCTGCCAGGTCTTCATCTACAATGCCATCCCTTTTTCATGCTGGATGTAGGCCTATCCCTCTTCCATGTCTTCATCATCTCTCTGAGCAAGCCATCAAGTAGGTACATCCCATTACTTATTATATGCCTCTTGCAAAACCTGCAAGATCTCCCAAGACTGATTATATGCCACTACAAAACCTGAAGGAGTGTCCCAAAACTGATTACATGCCTTGCAATACCTGTGTACCCTACTATTACCTCATCATATTTAAATCATCTCATTGTCACGCAGAGCACAACCCAGATACATATAACACAACACTCACATTCACCGGCATGGTAGGACACACCTACTACCATGTGGAAAAAGACTTCTAGCACTTACATCCACCGGCATGGTAGGACACACCTACTACCATCTGAGAAATGATCCCAGCACTTACATCCACCGACATGGTAGGAAAAACCTACTACCATCCAAGAAATGCTACGGCACTTACATCCACCGACATGGTAGGGCACACCTACTACCATCCAGGAAAGGATCCCAACACTTACATCCACCAGCATGGTAGGATGCACCTACTACCATCTGGGAAAGGCTCCAACACTTACATCCACTGGCATGGTAGGACATACCTACTACCATCCGAGAAAGGCTCCAGCACTTACATCCACCGGCATGGTAGGACACACCTACTACCATATGGGAAAGGCTCCCAACACTTACATCCATTGGCATGGTAGGACACACCTACTATGATTCAGGAAAGGCTCCCAGCACTTACATCATGAGCATGGGAGGCCCAACCTACCACCATGTCAAAAATTCTTATGTGTATTTGCGTCTTCCAGACTCGTCACTTCCCCTTGGAAGGAACCTTGATCTGAAGTACACCACGCTTCTCTCTAAAGTATTCAAACTTCACTATGGCCATTTCTAGCATAGAATCACATCAGGATTGATTACGTCCAAGGATAACCTGCGAGTTTCGCCACTATTTACATCTGAGGACAACCTACAAGAATGATTACATATGAGCAACCTACGAGATTCGTCAAGATTTTATGCTCAGACAACCTATCTCACTAGCTATTCTAGAACTCATTACTCCCTCTTTCAAGAGATCTCGATCTAGATCACATACTGGAGCTTCACTGCTCCTCTCTCACAAATAGTTGAGCAAGTGGAAACATATTTTTCCTCGGTTGTACTCAGCACCATGCAGGACTGCATCCTGATAAACCAGTAGCCCATATTGGATCTCAAACTGAAGAATCAACCCAAGGTTCTCTTCTTCTCAGTGGCAATACTAATCCGAATCAACATAACCATGCAGGTTAGTCTTCTAATTCATATCATAATTGATCCCATACTCAACTGTACCCTTCAGGTACCTCACTGCATGCTTTGCAACTAGATGAGCAAGTCTCGGATCCATCAAGAACTGTCTCAGGTTGTTTACAGCAAAGCATGTGTATGGTCTTGTATCCATCAGGCACATCAATGAACAAATCATATGACGATACATCGTGCCATCAACTATCTCTGATGAAGCATCACTCAATAGCTTCAGGTTCTATGTCAAAGGTGTGGCCATGGCCTTGCAATCCATCATCCCGAACCTCTTCAGGATCTCCACTGCATACTTCCCTTATCCAAGAGAAATTTCATCTGCACTCTGCCACACCTCCATGCCTAGAAAGTAGTGCATCATACCCAAGTCCTTCATCTCAAACTCAGCAACAATTCTCCTTCTTGCATCTTTAATGAGTTCCTCTTTTCCTATCAGGAACAAGTCATTGACATATAACAGAATCATCACTGGTCTTCCGCATTCAACCTTGAATTAAAGGTTGGAATCTTCTTCACTCTCATTAAATCCTAGAGCCATCAGTAAGTTGACCATCCTGCCGTACCATGTTGAACCTCAGGATATTCTGTAGTCACTCCCCCTGAAGGGAAGCATCATTCTCCCTCTACCTTTCGTACTCTATGTATTGAAACATTCTATAATGGAGTGACAAGTAGCTTCCTCTGCTACTAATATTCTATGTATCCATCTAGGGTCGATGGATACCAAGATCCTCTATCTTGAACTTTGTTGAAAATTTCTTCTCGCACCTATCTGTGAGCTTGTCATCCTCTATAGGATTTCATCTTCAATCTTGTAGCAAAGGTTAAGATTTTCATCACTCTATGTGATCTTCAAGCTCCTTATGTAACTGTATGTTCTATCCCATGGGTGCCTTCTGAGCTCGTACAAGGCCTTCTTTAATTTGCACACATGAGTCTACTTGTCATGTGTCTCAACTCCCAGTGGTTGCTCTATGTATACTTGACTCGTAACTGGTGCAAATGTCTCTTCATAGTCTATGCCTTCTTTCTATGAGAAGCCTCATGCTATGAATATTTCCTTGTATCCCACGATGTTTCTATTTACTACATGCTGGATCTTATAGATCCATATGGAAGACACTATGGACTTCCCTTCAGGTCTCGAAACCGCATCCTAAACATCATTCTCCTTGAACGGGTACTCTTTGAATATAGTCACCTTCCCTTTCTTCTTAGCTACTTCTTCATAGCTGGAAGGTTCTGTATCAATGATGTCGCTCAACAGTGTCACATAACTAGAGTGTGTTTGAGGCCTCTTGATTTATTTGCAAGTCTCGTCATACTATTCTTCATCTTGTATTATTTCTCGTGCCCAAGGTGGTCTTCATATCTTGAGGTGGATATATCATTCTCTTTATATTCTTCTGAAGCTCTTTCTTTTGCTATGGTGTCTTTGACCTGAGAAGCTTCAAGTTCCTAGTCTGAACTATCGTTACTTGTTCTTTGGAATGATCTACAAGTCAAGTTCATTTGCATGATTAGAAACATATCATAATTTCCAATATATATTAATAGTGACAAATATATGTCACACAGCCATGTGACTATTTTAGCCAATGCTACATTCATCCATATCATGTATACATACAATAACTTCTAGATGCATTCTACCCTAACGTTATTAAGAGTGTGTACTACTCCTAATATGCCAACAAAGAGGTTTCAATCAAGATAAGTAGTAATGGAATGTTGTACAACATCATTGAATTCTTACCCATCATGTGCAATTTAGTAGTATAAATGTAAATACTCAAACATGCATAACACATTAACTGAATATAAACAAATGCATAACCAAAAAATATCATGAAAGGAAAATTGAATACTTATCTTTATTTGTTTCATGGGTAGACTCCTTCTTGAGCCTTCAACTTCATCATCTTCTTCATTCATAACAACATTATTTCTTATCCAAATTCTAAGATGGATAAGAGGTTCTTCAAGAATTGAGTCCTTCATATTCTGCATCGCTTGAGGGATCTTCTTTGAATCATGAGAGCTTGATCTTTAGTTGCTCCCATCTTCTCTTCTCTTATTATGAGTCAATCTTCTTCTTGTGTGTACTCTTCCCAGAGTCTGTTGAATGTAATCACTTCCTTCTGGCACACATTCCTCGAATGAATGAATCCCATGATCTTGGGAGGCCATTCAAGATGGTTATAACAATATCTTATTCTTCTTCGATTGCTTCATCATAACATCAAACACTTCCTTTTGGTGTCTTCAAGGATGACACATGAGAGATGAGATTATCTTTAATATAATCTGCAATGATTCTCTTGGCTCTAGCCTTAGCCTCATCTCCCTTTGGCTCTTAGAACTTCCTTACTGAAATACTGATCTAAGTCAATTTATTCAAGGATCACAGAGGTCCTATACTTCCATACTCAGAATTTGTCATCTTCACCAAGCTTGTCATCAAGCTGGTGTGCTTATTCATTTTGAAATGAGAACTTTAAATGTAAATAGCAAAAATTTAGATCTTACCGATTTGAGGTGCTCGTCCTAGTTCTGGAGCTGACTAATCTAGAGTTTGTCAGAGAAACCCTAATTTTCAAAACTTGGAATTTCAAACTTCTAATTGGATAGAAATATGGGCCTTTTGAAGGAAAGCTATCCAATGTATTCATGTTCTTAAAATAGTGGAGGGAAGCTCCCAGAACAAGAACCCTATTTTTCCAATTTCTTCTGCAAAAATGACTAATATTTATTCTGTTGTATCTCTGAACTTTTAGATCCTTAAAGTCTGAAACTTCTCAATGTGATATTTTGATAAGTATTCTTTCAAAACCCATAGGTTAGAGCAGAACTCAATTCTCCAAATGGGACTTATGTTGATTTTATCAAGGTGACTATTTTGGGGATTGTTCAGCATAGTGAAATTGTACGGACTGTCACCTATCACTTTTTCACATTCTGGGTCTGCAAAACGTACCACATAAACTAAATTTCGTGTGCTATGCGGAACATCTTGTGAAATTTCGTTTGGACCTTCCTAGCCTGAGATATAGCAAAGCTCCCTAGGTCACCTGTTTATGACTATATTCTAGAGGAGGATGGAACCCTGATTTGGAGGAACCATATCTCCTGAAATATAGAGAATCTGAGGCTAAAAATTTTACACAATGTACAACACAAATTCCTCTTCCGCCTGTAAAATTTTTGTCTTCTGAGCCTTCTCGAATCTTGCGTTATAGAAAAATTTCTAGAATGACTAAATTCAGTCTTCTAGGGTTTTCAGGCATGAAACCCTAATTTCCATTAACTGCCATTATAGTTGTATTTTGGATGCACATTGAAACTTCCCTAATTCAAAAACTGCTACCACAAATAGATGCACCCTAATGAGGCAAGTTAGCCTATCCCTCCTTGCTTGATGATATGTGGAGAGAACACCTTCAACTAGAAATCCCTAGTTCTCGCAGCTGCACGGTGCCTTCTTTCAGAGAGGCTCTGAGACCATATTAGATTTTCTTAAGATCTTATTAGATTATCTAGGATCTTTATCTGAAAGAATAACAAGTACAAAAAAATTCATAAGATTTAAAATATACACAAGGCACAAATATTTTCATTGGGGAAACCATAAAGGAAAAAACCCCGCAAACTTCTTCAGAATAGTAAGATGATCAAAAGCAGTAATAAGAAATGTTCAGCAGTTATCTTTCTCTCCTCCTATGACTGTCTCTTTCTCTTAAACACCTTAGAGAGTGTGTGAGGTGTGTATAAATGAGGGAGAGCGCCTCCCTATTTATACCCTTTCAAGTCACTGACCAAATATAAAACTCGAGCCTACATGTCATCTCACATGGGGCCCACTTCTCCTAGAGAGACCACAATTACATATTACATCATGTTACACTGGGGACTATTGCCCCGAATTACAACTGAGGTTGTACCTCAAGGTCTAGACACAATTTAGACATCCTGTAAAGGGGTAACCCACATCCCCAATGGAAGCACAACAACATTCAATGATAATATACATCAGAATATTTTCTGAATTTACAAATACATCAACAGTTATGATACCACTTGTAATGTACTTAACCTAGGAATTACATAGAAAAATAAAATAATATGATAGAATGACAAATCCAAACAAAAAGCAAAAGAGAAAAATAGATAGAACTTGAGAAAGGATCCTTGTATTAGTGATGTCAAAAATAAAAAAGCAATGTTCACTTGTCTCTTTGAGGGGGAAACCTCCTATGAGTAAATCTCTAAATCCTATAACAATCCTTGATCACATTACACAACCTTATACTCTATATATAGTGCATCAATAGCAAAAATCCTAATTACTTATGGTCCCATTATTAAAGAGAACTAACCACCTAATGGGTCTTAATTAACAAAGAGACCCTTTTACATTGAGTAACTATCAACTAATTATCTAATAGGCCTTATCCAAAAGAGATGGCCTCATACATCAATAAAGTACTCCTCAATTTCCTCAAAATATAAGGGTTAGGGTAATACCCTAACATTATTTGATAAAATTGAAATTTCAATGTTTCAATTGATAGAAGACTAATTCCAACTCTTATCGGCTATGTTGACCAACCTATCATATCTTATAGTAAATTATTTAAATATAAATTGAACTCAAAATTCCCTAGAACAAGTCAGTCTCTAGTGAATCCCTCCAACAAAATTTCTACATATCATAAATATGTTTTTTACTATTATAAATAATGTAAAAAATGGCCAATATATGTGAGTTATGTAGATTCTTCATTTGTTGCATGGCTACCCTTAGCTATATCTTAGCATGTTTAGTGTGCCATGTGATCACAATCATGTTCCATGTTCTTAATATTTATGGTTTTGTAATTTTGAATTAATGAAATATTTTTCAACACAAATATAGCTATGAAATCAATAGCACACTCTTTGACTTAATAAGTATTCTACATCACCAATGAGTTTAATCGCATTCAACTTTTAGACAATGGTGAGGTAGCATAAAATAAAGAATTTGGTAGCATAACACTCTATAGTATTCCACAACAAACTATTTGCAGCAGCATATGGGAATAATAGGTTTGGATTATTATTCATAAAACCTAATTATCTCATTATTGTTATCGCAGAATCATGTTGAAACACGTCAATTACAAGTAAATACTAAATAAACTAAAAAGAACTAATAATTGATAATTATAACAATATTTTAAATATGAAAAAGTAATGAGAAGGTTGTGGAAAGTAAAATAGGCAAGAAAAGATGAGAAAAGGCAATTGAAGTACGCATCAACAAGAGCCACGAGGTGGCAATGTCCCCGACCTTGTCACATGGGCTAAGCTAAAGTATCTTGTTAATTGTATCTAGCTAATGATTTAAGATGAGTGGAAATGGGCTACTAACTTGGAAACAATGTAAATAGGTTGTCAACATAATAACTTCGCAAAAGTGACAATAACATCACCTTAAGATTTTATTGTTCAAACATTTCAAGAGATTTTGCAAAGACCTTGGATCGATTGGACATTATTTTTCCCTTTTATGATTTGTAGTCTTTGCAAAGTTGGAAAATACTATTATTAACTATTTAGTCAATAATAGGATTTCTTTTT
>LPNX010552240.1:557343-572707 GCA_001517045.1 Pseudotsuga menziesii | reverse complement strand
GAATGGTGGGCAAGCCAAATACACCATTCTTTTTCAACAAGCGAAGACTTTTATAATTTAGATGACCAAATCTTGCATGCCACAATGAGCTAGATGACATACTACTTCTCCATGCTGAGAGAGGTAGGCATAGTTCTGAAATCTTGCGGATGAACCCTTGAGCTTCAGCAGCTTCCCATATTCATATCCAGTCATGATGACTTGGTTGTCAGAGGACTTTCTTATTTCAACGATTCCATCAAACATGTGGATGGAATGGCCTTGCTGTCGAATCTCCACCAAGGACAGCAGGCTTCTCTGCAACTCTGGAAGATAGAGAACGTTCTTCAACAAGAAATCAGGGAATCCAGGCATCTTCAGTCGAATGGTGCCCATTCCCTTTGGTTTAATACTTGACTTATCTGCAAAGTACACTATGCCATCTATTGATTCATTCAGTTCTTCAAAACAGTCTTTTCTAAATGTCATGTGTGATGTTGCACCAGTATCAAGCAGCCAACAATCTTTATAAGATGAAAGAGAATTCATTTCATTAAATCCAAGATTACAATGTGCAACAATACAAGAATCAGAAAATTTACTAGCATCTTGGTCATATGTCTTCTAGTTGTGCTTGTCTTTGATGGAGTCCCATGAATCCCAACACTGATCTGATGTGTGCCCAGTCTTTCCGCAACGCTTGCACTGCAACTCTGATCTTTTGCTTCTGCCCCCTCTGCCTCTGAAATTTCTTCTTCTTCTGCCTCTCTCTTTGCCGCAATCTCCCTTGGAAGGGTCTTTGAATTGGTCTTTGCCAGCTAGGGCAGCACCAATACTAGATGCCAAAGAGTGCATCTTTACAACCGTTAGTGTAATTTACAATAATAAAGTTGATATGACAAAGAGAAATGAAAAAATAACCTTGCAAGTCTACAGTCTCTTCCAAGGTGAATACAATGCAAGTTTATAGCATACACAGGCTTCTTCAATACAAAATATATCAGTCTCAGTATCACAATGCAATATAGCAGTCTCAGTATCAGTCTTCAAGAAGGTCTTCAATAGGCTGTAGCAACACAGCAATCTCCAACGCAGGTAGTGTTGCATACAACGCAGTCTTCAGCAACATACAACTCAGTCTTCAACAGCAAATACACAGCAAAAATTGCAGCACTCTCCAACATACATTATTTCTTCACTGATAGGTCTTCAGTATCTCATATACATAAGTCACAGTCCTCTTTCAAACAATGCAAATGAAAATATTTGCAAATTTTTCACTTAAACTCCATGCATAGAAATTAGGGTTTGTGTATTTCCCAATGAATAATTTCAATGCAGAATACAAAGCATTTTACCTCCCAGAAAAAATTCTTGTGACAGCAATACCACACCGCAATCTTCACAGTGTCTTCAAAGGAAGAAGTTGGAAAGAAATTACATATGATAATGGCAGATCCCAAGGTAGGTATCTGATCAAGAACAATGGTGTTTTATAACACCACCTCTTTGCTGTCGTGATCTTTTATTTGACCATGATCGTTTCTGGCCTGCAATTCAAGTGATACCACCAGACTTTGCAAAAAAATAGGGTTTACTTCAAAAGAAATTAGGGTTCACTGCAGCATATATGTGATCAACGCATATATATATATAATCAATGCATATTATCTTTTAAACCCTGCAGCACAGGTCGCAGCTCTACTTCCAGGAGGACTCTTTACCTCCATGCAGTCGCAGAATGCAGTCCACGCTCAGTCTTTAGCAGTCTTTAGTCCACGCAGAAATCAAATAGACCATTGTTACAGCAACAGACCTTTGTAGCCTTGGGTATAACTCCCAGGCAGTCTTCAACAGGCCTTCAACGTGACTAAATCGAAACAGGCAGCATACAATTCTTATATAGCAAGCAAATACCAACGTATTATATACCAGTTTTCAGGCAGCATACAATTCTGGACTGAAGAGCTCTCAAAATGGAAATATCAATAGCATGTATTATATCAACCATCAACAGCAAATATCAACCATCAACAGCATGTATTATATCATCGCAGTCACACGCAGTCACAAGATAGGTCGCAGCCTTTAAAAATAATCACCAGCATTACCGCTCGGGCTCTTCAGGCTTCACGCAGGCAGTCTCCCACTGCACAATCTCTCCACGCAACCTCAGTATAGTCACGTACAGCAAAAACGCAGCATATATCTTCAGTGGCATATAGACTCTCAACACCACGCACCACGCATCACGTAGTCTACAGTCTACGCATTATATATGAATACACACAGTCCACGCGGGAGGAGATTTCCTAAGCCTTCTCAACGGAAGTTAGGGTTCAGGCTCAGTGCTGTATACCAAGTATACCAAGGCACGATAATGCACGATAATGCAGTCAACAATAAGGCACGATAATGCAGTCAACAATGTATACCAAGGCACGATAATGCAGTCAACAATGTTGAGAGTATGGGTTTGCAGGAAATAACACTGCACAACATGTGAAATTCGTTGAATTCACAGCTCCTTGAAATTCCACGCAGCTCCTTGAATTCACAGTACTTCACAACGCAAAACGCAGCACACACGGAGGAGATTTATGATACCACTGATAGGTATCACACAGAATTAATGGCGCTCACGCAAAATACTACACATACGAAACGCTGGTAGGGATTAGGGTTTCCTCTACACAATGGCAGTACACAAAACTCAGTCGAGAAGGGATTGTAACGCATGCAATGCATGCACTGGCAGGAGGGAAGAGCAAAGGGCAGACTGGCGAGCATACAGGCTGCCAGGACTGAAATGTTAACAGCAGGAGTTATGGCAGGAACCTGCTCTGATACCAGTTGTTAGGTATAACTCCCGATTGATGTTTATTACATTGCCAAAAGCTATTATTTATACATTAGATGTGGTGGTTGAAAACCAGCCTTTTCACCTTCCTATCTATTCATATTCCTATCTATTTACAATAATCCCGACGGATTATTCTAACAATTTCACCGTTTATTTTTTCTTAAAAATTAAAAAATACAACAATTAAATATTTAAAAAATACAACAATTAAGTAATTCACACATATTTCATAAGAAAATGAAGAGAGTTATCAAATTATTAACCCTAAACAAAGCAACTAATTAAACTATTACCTCTAGAGAAAGGCATACTATTTAGCTAAAGTTTTCCATACTTACCACTAATATACAATACTTAATCGATTCCACTTGCAAATGATTAATCGTTCAAAGAGTAATTAAGAAAAAATAAAATAATTAGATTGACATTGAAATGGTAAAAAGTAAGTACGGTCATATACAAATTCGGGTGAAAAAAAGTATGGCCATATAAAAAAAATTATTTCAAAATGCAAAACGCTTTCATGTTTCCGATATATCTGATTTATTATTTATAATTTGTTGTAAGCAAAATTACAATTTATTTCCATAAGAAAAATAAGAAAATATTATATAAAATGTTAGATTTGTATCATTAAGCTAGCAATACATTAGGATCTTTAACTGAGAGAATAACAAGCACAGCAATAAAACACAAAAGACAATGAACATAGTGTTTATCCTCGGGGAAACCATAAATGGTGAAAACCCCGCAACTTCCTCAGAGATATAATCAACACCAAAAGTAGAACCCAAAACAGTAAGTGATTTTCCGACAACAGTAACCTTCTTTCTATCTAGCCCCAGTGTCTTCTCCTTCCTCAACTATGCGCTACACTTGAGTGTGTGTGAGATGTGTGATAAATAGAGAGGCCAGCTCTCTATTTATACTAATTCCCAACTTGACTAAACCCTGCTAGGGTCGACCTCACTAGGAGAGTCTAATAACCCTAGTGCCCCAAAACTGCAAGGACTTTAACCCTTAACCAATAGGAGGGTTGCCCACAATGACTTGACATGACTTGTTTACATTATAGATCTTCTCGATAGGAACATCGGGGCATGACATGACTCAAGTACATCCCGAAATAAACATCGGGTTACCATATATAAGAAATACAAGTGGAATACATTCCGAAGTTACATATACATCAACACTCCCTCTTAACTAGGAAGGTATTCTTTCGACGCAATTTTCAGCACAAGTCTTCTTCTTTGTATCTTCTGGATCATCATCGAGTCCTCGTCATCTTCAAGTCATCTTTATCTTCGTATCTGGATCATCACTCGATCTGGATTACCACTGGACATCATCACTGGATCTGGATCATCACTTGATTTGGATCATCACTGGACATCATCACTGGATCTGGATCATCACTCAATCTGGATCATCACGGGTGCTATCTCTTGATTCTTCTCGTCATAGGAATATCTATAGAGCTAGCCCTTTTTCATGTTGGATGTACATCTACAGAGCCAGTCCTTTTTCATACTAGATGTATCATCACAAAGCTAGTCCTTTTTCATACTAGATGAGTCTTCACAAAGCTCTAGTCCTTTTTCATACTAGATGTGGAACACACACAAAGCTAGTCCTTTTTCATACTGGATGAATCTTCACAGAGCTAGTCCTTTTTCATACTAGATGTGGAACACACACAAAGCCAGTCCTTTTTCATACTGGATGAGTCTTCACAGAGCCAGTCCTTTTTTCATACTAGATGTGGCATCTACACAGAGCTAGTCCTTTTTCATACTAGATGTGTCTTCACAGAGCTAGTCCTTTTTCATACTGGATGTGGCATCCACACAGAGCTAGTCCTTTTTCATACTAGATGTGTCTTCAAAGAGCCAGTCCTTTTTCATACTGGATGTGGCATCCACACAGAGCTAGTCCTTTTTCATACTAGATGTGTCTTTACATAGCCAGCCCTTTTTCATGCTGGATGTGGCATCCACACAGAGCTAGTCCTTTTTCATACTAGATGTGTCTTCACAGATCCAGCCCTTTTTCATGCTAGATGTAGCATCCACACAGAGCTATTCCTTTCTCATACTAGATGTTCCTTCACATAGCCAGCCCTTTTTCATGATGGATGTGGCATCATCACATACATCTGACAATGGAAGGAACCAATCCTCTCACCATGTCACAGCTCTTACATCCGACCATGGAAGGAACCAATCCTCTCACCATGTCGAAAAGGCACAACACTTACATATGACCATGGAAGGAACCAATCCTCTCACCATGTCAGAAAGGCACAGACACAGACACATCACTTCCTCTTGGGAGGAATCTCGATCTAGAGAACACCAAGCTTCTCCCTGAAGTACTCAAACTTCACCCTAGCTAATGGCTTAGTCAACACATCATCTATTTGTTCGTCCATCGCAACATACTGGAGCTTCACTACTCCTCTCTACACCATATCCCTGATATAGTGATACTTGATCTCAATATGCTTCGACTTGTCATGGAATACTGGATTCTCTGAGAACTTTACATAACTCTGGTTGTCACAGTATATACAAGTAGCATCTAACTGGAGATCAAATAAATCAGATAGTAACTTACTCAGCCATACTACCTCACAACTAGCTGAACAAGCTGCGACATATTCTGCTTCAGCTGTACTTAGTGCCACACAGGATTGCTTCCTGCTAAACCAAGAGATCACACCTGATCCTATTCTAAAGCAACACCGTGAAGTACTCTTCCTATCGATGGAACTGCCTGCCCAATCTAAATCAACATAACCCTCCAGGTTAATCCTTTGATCAGTCTTATACTTGAGCCCATAATCAACCGTACCCTTTAAGTACCTCAGAATGTGCTTTGCAGCAGTCAAGTGAACATGTCTCGGATCTGTCAAGTACTGGCTCAAGGTGTTCACAGCAAAGCAAATATCTGGTCTCGTGTTCGTCAGGTACATCAAGGACCCAATCATCTGACGATACATCATGGCATCAATCGACTCTGATGAAGCGTCACTCAATAGCTTCAGATTCGATGCCATAGGTGTGGTTAATGCCTTGCAGTCCATCATCCCAAATCTCTTCAGGATCTCTATTGCATACTTCCCTTGTCTAAGGAAGATTCCATTTGTATTCTGCCACACCTCCATACCTACAAAATAATGCATCATACCCAAGTCCTTCATTTTGAACTCAGCAGCAAGCTTTCTCTTCGTATCAGCAATCAACCCATCCATACCTGTCACAAACAGATCATCTACATATAGTAGGAGCATCACTGGGTTGCCATCTTCAACCTTGTAGTAAAGGTTGGAATATGCTTTACTCTTGGTAAAGTCCAAACTGGATAGAAAGCTGTCAATTCTGTCGTACCATGTCCTGGGTGCCTATTTCAAGCCATATAAAGCTTTCTTCAATCTACACACATGAGACTCCCTGTCGTGTATCTCAAAACCGAGTGGCTACTCCACATACACTTCCTCTTCAACTACACCATTCAAGAAAGCAGTCTTGACATCCATTTGGTGTATCTTCCATTTCATCACTGCAGCTAGAGCAAGTACCGATCTGATGGAAGTGTATCTGGCTACAGGTGCAAAGGTTTCTTCATAGTCTATTCCTTCTTTCTGGGAGAAACCACGAGCAACAAATCTTGCTTTATATTTCTCTATGCTACCGTCTGCAGCATGCTTAATCTTGTAGATCCATTTGGAAGCTACAACTGAATTCCCTTCTGGTCTTGGGACAACATCCCAAACATCATTCTTCATGATCGATTGATACTCTTTGATCATAGCATCCTTCCATTCTTTTCGTTATTTCTTCATAATTGGAAGGTTCTTTACCAATGAAATCACATAGTAATGCTACATAACTGGAACAGGATCTGGTCCTCTTTCTTTCTTTGAGATTCTCTTATGGAACCCCATATCTTTCCGCACCTTGGATAATCTCTCATACCCATGCAGGTTTCCTCTTGTGAGGATTCTTCTCCTGTGGTGGATCTACAGGTCTTTGTGGTTCTTCAAATTCTCGATCTTCTTCTTGAGTTTCTTCGTTCATGATTGTATCATGAATTCTAGGAGCTTCTACTTCTTCAGGGTCTTCAGCAAGTTTCTTCTGGATATGATGTAGGATGAATCTTCGCCAAATGTTACATCCCTGCTGATGTTAGTCTTCTTGAACCTTGGGAAGTATATTTTGTAAGACTTCGAGCTTTCAGAGTATCCCACAAATATACCCTTCTTTCCTGAAGGATATAATTTTGTCCTCTTCTCTTTTGGAATGTGTATGTGCACTGGATAGCCGAATATTCTGAGATGGCTGGCTTCTGGTTTCTTGTCGGAGAAGACTTCTTCAAGATTCTTGTTTTCGAGTACTCTGTGTGGAGTACGGTTATGTACATACACTTCTGTTCTAGCTGCTTCTTCCCAAAGATGCATAGGAAGATCTTGATCATGAAGCATAGCTCTTGCAGCTTCCATGATAGTTCTATTCTTCCTTTCTGCAATCCCATTCTGTTGTGGATTATAAGGAGTGGACAATTCCCTCTTAATCCCTGAGTCTTTACATAGTTCTTTGAACTCATTCGAAGTGAATTCTCCGCCATTATCTGATCAAAAATTCTTGATCTTCTTTTTAGTGTGGTTCTCGATCAAGGCTTTGAATTCCTTAAACTTGCTGAATACTTTGTCTTTGTTCTTCATGAAGTAAATCCTTGTCTTCCTAGAAAAAGTCATCAATAAAAGAAACATAGTATGCATACCTGCTTAGAGAACTTGATGACATTGGTCTGCATACATCGGAGTGGATGATTTCCAAGATTCATTTTTCCTTGCTCTCGCTACTTGGAAATGTCTTCTTTGTATTCTTTCCTTTCGCACATCCTTTGCAGACCCCATCATGTTTTGCTTGAATTTCTAGAAGACCTTCAACAGCTTTAATTGAAAGTGGTAGTGCTCTGTAATGCACATGTGCAAGACTTCTATGCCAAAGTTCATTTCGTTCTACTGAGTCATGAACCAAAGCTTGTTCTTGTTGGCCCTTCAACTTGTATAGACATCCTTCTTGTTCCACAATCACTATTGCATCGTCAAAATTCTTTCCCTTTGGCCACATAAGAACTTGGCCATCTACGAAAGAAACCCTCATTCCTTTTGCATCCAATGCAAATATGGAGAGGAGGTTCTTCTTTAGTCCTAGAACAAATAATACATTCTTCATCTTCATAGACTTTCCAGATTCTAGTATATAGGAGGATTCACCACTACCTTTTATTGGATATTGGTAGTCATCCCCAAGTTTCACCTTGTGAGGTGACTCATGTTCAGATAGATTCACAAATGATTCTTTGAATCCCTTCATGTGCTTGGAAGCACCACTGTCTATGAGCCAATCATTGCTTCCATGTGAAACAGTTCCTGTAAGAGCGGAGATCAGCACATATTCTTCATCACTTGAAGAATCACTTTCTTGTCTGACTCTCTTTGTGGAAGGTTCATCATCCTCTACAACATGAGCATGATGTCTTCTCCTGTTTTCCTACTTCTTCTTTAAGTTCCCTTTATTAGGGCAGAATCTGGATATGTGACCTTTCTCATCACATGTGTAACATCTAATGGTAGACAGATCTCTTTTAGGGTGTGAGATCTTACCTTTGGAGTGATGATGGTTCCTTCTGGTTTTCTTAGAGTGAACTGTGAGAACTTGATCTTCATTTCCCATCTTCTCTTCTCGAGCTGCTATCCGAGCTTCTTCTTGAGAGCATTCTTCCCATATTATTTTAAACTTGACTAACTTATTTCTGGCACAGATACCTTGAATGAAAGAGTCCCATGATCTAGGGAGACAATTCAAGGTGGTCATCACAATCTCTGCATTTTCCACTTCTTCATCTACTACTTCCAGCTATTCCTTGATCTGAGATACTCTTGTAAAGTAAGACTGAATAGTCTCAGCATTCTGGATCTTTACATTCTTCAATTGGTTTCTCAGAGTCATCTTCCTGTTTATGTTCTTCCCTTCAAACAATTTGGTTAGGGCATCAAACATAGCTTTAGGTGTCTTGAGGGAGGACACCTGTGATATGAGGTGATCCTTGATAGAATCAGCAATGATTCTCTTTGCCATAACCAAATTCTTCTTATGTAAGGCCTTAGCCTCATCTCCCTCTGGAACTGGAACCTCCTCATTGATATAGGAGTCCAACTCATTTTCTTCCAAGACCAGGGAGATCCTATACTTCTAGGCTCGGAAGTTATCAGCTCCCTCAAGATTTTCATCAAGCTTGGTATGATGAGACATCTTAACTGAGAACCTCAAACGAAAATACAAAATATTTAGATCTTACCAGTTCAAGATGTCGAATCTAGATTTGGAGCTGAAATCCTACAGTGCTGGTTCAGTAGCAAATTAGGGTTTTTCTTTTCCGAAGTTCTATCCAACCAAATGCTTTGAATTTGATGCCTAACTTGAATTTTGGGGAGGAGATCAATCCAGGCCTGGGCTCACTGAAAAATTCATCTTCTGTGAAAATCCCTAATTTCTCGCAGTAGTGTCGGGTCCAAAACTGAAAAACCTCAGAATTGGATTCTGCTTCGATAGAAAGATGCACCCTAAGGAGGAGAGTTAATCCAGCCTTCTTTTGCTGAAAATCTGTGGAGGAAGCCCTAGTTCCTGCAACTGCATAGTGTCTTCTTCTCAGGTTAACTCTGATACCATGTTAGATTTTTATCATTAAGCTAGCAATACATTAGGATCTTTAACTGAGAGAATAAAAAGCACAACAATCAAACACAAGAGACAATGAACACAGTGTTTATCCTCGGGGAAACCATAAATGGTGAAAACCCCGCAACTTCCTCAGAGATAGAATCAGCACCAAAAGTAGAACCCAAAACAGTAAGTGATCTTCCGACAACAGTAACATTCTTTCTATCTAGACCTAGTGTCTTCTCCTTCCTCAACTATGCACTACACTTGAGTGTGTGTGAGATGTGTGATATATAGAGAGGCCAGTGCTCTATTTATACTAATTCCCGACTTGACTAAACCCTACTAGGGCCGACCTCACTAGGAGAGTCTAATAACCCTAGTGCCCTGGAACTATGGAGACTTTAACCCTTAACCAATAGGAGGGTTACCCACAATGACTTGACATGACTTGTTTACATTATAGATCTTCCCGATAGAAACATCGGTGCATGACATGACTCAAGTACATCCCGAAATAAACATTGGGTTACAATATATAAGAAATACAAGTGAAATACATTCTGAAGTTACATATACATCAACATAAAACACGCGTCCATACGCAATTCCAAGTGTTTAAGTCCTGACTTCAATATGACCACCATCTCATCGATTTCTTGAGTTAGAAGACGACCCTAATATGACCATGCGCTTATTTATTTCTACTTTCAATAGATACACCGAAACAAGACAGACATAAGAGATGCGTGCATAGGTAGCCAATCATCAGAAAGAGTAATGATCATCATCTATGCCTTCAATCTGAATCTGTCACAACGGCAATCATCATCTCTGTAACTTCATCATCATTTTGAACTGTATACATCCGGATTTGGTCCACATTTTCTTTCTGTTGTTTTGTATTTTTTCGGTCACAGATCGAGGCGAATTAAGCTTTGGAAGACCTTCGTATTACGTGGATCAAGAGAGGTTCCAAAGGTTTCCGAAAGATTAACCTGTAAAAGCTGTTAGTTTGAAAGTTACATGTATTATTTGCAGATAATTTGCTGGCCTTTAAAATTTAGCAGTGAAATCTTCCTTTCGCAAGAAAATTACAAACCGACCAAACCATACTGGTTCTTTGACTTCGTGGGACTAATTCCTTCATTCTAAAGTTATAAATTTATAATTGTAGACAACAGAGACTTATTTGAGTAATACTATTAACAATGCCCTTAACTTGTGTTATATACTATTAACTTGCAATGAAGCAATTTGGAGAAACCCGTATAGAATGAACTTGGGAGCAAACAAAACAAGAAAAGCTTGCTATTAACTTGCTTTGAACCAATTCGGAGAGAACTGTATCGTATTACCTTGCAATTAAATCAATATGGCACTTCACATCTTGAGAAATGCAGGTCTTCATGTTGCACTCAATTTAATATCTTGATACTTTGGGCAATTTGATATGTTTGTCCAGAATGAATTAATTGCCAACACCATGGTTGTCTCATCCGTTGGATTTGGAATATTAATTGGGATCTTGAAATCTGAAATATTAAATGACAAACTATTTACGATGAGCATTATAGCAGAATTGCTGATATCAGCACGTCGTCGGGTTGTGGGGCACAGAAACCCAAAACGACGTCATCTGACCAGACCAATAATAAGTTTAAAAAATAGACATTTAAGAAACTAAAAAAATAAAAAAAATAATAAAGATCCTTAGTCGAACTTCTATGTTTTTTAAAAATTACTACAAATTGTTCCAAATAATCGCCCTGAGCGATTCATATATATCCCCTTGTTGAGGACATAATAATTACAAAAAAAATGTGAATGTAATTTGCTTATAGAATAATGAGAGTAAAATCCATATGGATTATTTTTAATCTTACGTTTAGAAGAAGAGAAACACTAATTTTAAAATTACAATATATAAAAATAATAATAAATTATCTCTTCAAACTTCATCTTCAATCCCCTTACCTTTGAAATACTTTCATCTCCTCAAAAATGCAGATGTGAACTTAAAATATCGTTCATTCAATTGTGTATAGCAAGAACCCCTTCCAAAGGATAGTTTTAATGAGCTCAAACACTTATATGTTGTAATTCATTCCAACATCCACAATTTCACCAAAGAATTTGGCATATGGGGAATATTTAGATATTTTTGGTTTGTACAATATTAACATAAGGATGGGTGCTTTATGAAATTTATATAATATTTTTTTAATTTTTTAAGGTAAAAATAAAATTTTGAAATAAATTAAGTATTTTTTTAAATTCGATAAATCAAAGTTAATTTTAATAGATGTTAATAACCATTATAATCATACCGAATTTAAACTATCTAGGAAGAAAGGAGTGGAAGGGGTTCTTTTGGATCTTGGAGGAAATGCATAATTAACTTTTGCATGTGGATTAGGGAGAGATACTAACAATCAAGCAGAATGTTATGATTTTTATTTGTGCTTGGAACATGTTGTTTCTCATGGAATACACCATATTGTTGTAATAGAGGATTCTCTCTTTATCATTTCTCAAGCCAAGCAACGATAGGATCTCAATGATAAAATTATGGGTAGAATTCAAAAGTGCCTCAATAGGCTTCTCTAGATTCCAGATGCTAGACTTATACATGTGAAAATATAAAATAGCAATCATGCAAATATGCAAGCAAATGAAGCTTCCCAACTTTCTTGAGGAAGCATAAGAAAAAATGGGGGTCCAATTACCATATGTTGGCTCCCCTAACTCATTCCTAGAATATAAAAGTACAAGGGTTGGTTTGTTAACACAATGCTTATTAACATCATGTGGATTTGTTTTGGGAGACAAGGTCAATGTCTCACTCTCAAGTGCCCATATTACTCTTTGTCATTTACAGTCAATGCACTTTGTCGTCACTACACAGATCATGGTCCAGCTACACACATGCCATTTATGATGAAGGACAATGTCTTCAATGCCATCACATGGACTCTTCCGGGCTCTTCAAGAGGGGAATCTTTTCGATTAATATTTCATATTGTAGAATTCAAGTGTTGTTTTGCAAGGAGGAAGCATAATCTGGTTGGTAAATTTGGAATGGTTATATTGTTTGCAGTGGTGAATGTAATTGGCATTCCCTTCCCCCTGAGGGAGTGGTTCTTAGCTACTATTCCTAGTGGGTATGGTGCATGGGACTTTTTGGAGGAAACCACTGAGCTTGGGCGAGAGGAGAATAGGGATTTTGTTTTTCTCAGACGTTATAGCATTGAAAACATCTAGGTGGTCGAGGGTTTAGCTTCAATAGCTATTAGTTTTGATCAGTCCTGGAATTCAAGTTCTATCTTCTTCTTGTAGGGGAAGGTGAATCATTTGAACCTTCTGGTAACCTTCTTTATAAATTGGGATTCATGTTCCATAATGCACTCTTCTCCTTTCAAGAGAGTAGAGATGGAGAGGGTTGAAAAGTTTAAGGAGCTTTCAGAGGAAATTAAGGACATAAGATCGGATATTTGCGACATCTGAGCCAATGTTCCCTGGATGAATTTGAAATTACAAGGGGTTATAGAAGCAAACATGTAGAATTTTTCCCAAACGCATAGTGTTGGTCAGCGTATGGGCGACATGGGAGGAAATATGAGATCCCAGGAAAATCAATTAGCGGGTGTGGATCACCGTCGAGATTATTCAGAAGGAAACTTCAAGGCCTACGAAGCCCATGTGGATCAAATTCTAGTTACTCTTGATCGTCGTGAGAAAACGCTAAAAGAAAAATATTCCAAGTTGACATAGCATATTGTTAGTAAGGGCAAGGAGGAAACCACTATAGAACAGGTTAAACATACTAATGTTATTATCTCTAACTTTGAGGAGCATGTAGGAATAGAGGAAGGAAATATTGATGAAGACTTGGTCATAGATATTGGATTTAGTTCCACTTAGCTCTTTTACTTTTCTCAGTTTTATCTAGTTTTATATACTTATTTTTTGCCAACTTTTATTAGAACAATATGTTAAAATTTATAATATTATAGTAGATTAAATCATTCTACAAAAAGTATAACAATCTATATATTATTTAACTTACTCATGTTATGATTACATTGTTCAATTATATTATTAAACTTGCCATTTAAAAATAAAAACCGGTCATACATTATTATTATATATTAATAAAATAAAATAAAAATACACATACTATGTATTTTAAAAAAAAGACTCCATTCTTATCAAAACATACCTAATCGAAAATTTCGATATCCCGAACATTATAATTTTGTATATATGGGAATATCTCATATTATATTTTTTTTAAGATTCCAATCCTCGATCTCATTAGCATATATCTGATATTAGGCTTGATAAGTGGTCGTATGCCAGGATTATAAATTCATAAACAAGTTAAGAAGGATTATAAAATTTATATAATTTCTGATATTAGGCTTGATAAGTGGTCGTATGGCAGGAGTAAACAACGTGATATTAGGCTTGATAAGTGGATGACCAGCAACGCGTGATGTGACAGCTCACGCGAGCCAGATCGTCCGATCGATGCAAATGGTCGGATAGAAAAATTACTCCTTATAAATTCATAAACAAGTTAAGATAAGAAAGATTATAAAATTTATATAATTTCCAAAATGTTGAAATCTTTAGAGCCATATCAAGTTAAATATTTCATATGGTGTCAACTATGCTATAATTATATAAAATTATGTACTATACCATAACAACCTTTTAATATAGTAAAAATTTTACCTTTTTCTCGCTGCATGTCTAATACTTTTTTGCTATGTATTAATATGGTAACAAAGGTTACCTTTCTCTCGCGACATGTCTAATATCTTTTCGCTATTTAAAATACATCGGATGTACTATAAGCCTTAATTAATTTAACCATCAAACATATTATTTTATTTTGTTATATTATTTTATACATGTATACAGACAAATAAATTATAGTATATATTAATATTTTGAAATAATTTTATAATAAAATTAGAAGTTTATTATTTTATTAAAGAGAGAAATTTATAGATGTAGTAATGTAGGTTATGCAGGGATGAGATGTGGGATACATAAATGTAGGGATCAACGTAGATCCAAATCTTAGGCTCTATCAAGCCGAGAGGAATCAAATCTCTTCTTAGGTATCCATTGATTTGATTCAAACCAAAAGACACATCTTTTTATTTAAGGTCTGCATATGATATTTTTATTATTAATATTTAATATTATTTATGGTTGACATATAATATTTATTATTATTTTTTATTTTATTAGGAACGAACATTACAACATTTCCCTATACATGGTTTTAAAACCACATGCAAGGCCCTCCTACAACCATGGGTTGTTTAGGAGGCCTTGCACATGGTCTTAAAACCATTTGCAAGGCCCTCCTAAACCATGTAGAATAAAACCATGAGTTGTTTAGGAGGGCCTTGCACATGGTTTTAACTTTTAAACCATGTAAAATAAAACCATGAGTTGTTTAGGAGGCCTTGCACATGGTTTTAAAACCATGTGCAAGGCCCTCCTAAACCATGTACAATAAAACCATGGTTTGTTTAGAAGGTCTTGCACATGGTTTTAAAACCATGTGCAAGGCCAACATTTTTTTGAGGATAATTCAAATTTTTATTTTTTATTATTTTGTTAGGTAGGAACATTACAACATACCCCCCATATTGTGTTTTTTTCATAACCCACATTTTTTTTATGAATAATTAATTTTTTACTTTTTTATTGTTTTGTTAGGTAGGAAGATTACAACATCTCCCCCATATTAGGTTTTTTTTTTGCCGAC